>JABGLY010000076.1:0-59345 GCA_013623525.1 Fusarium dimerum
AGGTTGCTACCAGGATAGATGAGAAAAAAATAAATTATGCTACCCCATAAACATAAACCCCTGGTTCCGCAGCAGGACGTCCGCACCGCCGAGTGGTTGGTGGTGCAACTAAGTACATGTACTGTACAGTGGCTGTCCAACCCCAATCCCCAGCCCCCCCCCCCCCCAATCAATTGATTGACCTGAGCTGTATCCGCATCCGTACTGTATGTACTGTACTGTAACGTTGGATGAATGACTCACTCAAGGTCACGGTCTCTCCAACTTTAATTCCAGTGCTGTCTGGCGTCTATAAATCCCCCTCCGTTCTTCTCCCCTCTCTCCCTTCTCCCTCCTCCCTCCTCCTAATCAGCATACACACG
The DNA here is from genome assembly GCA_013623525.1 of Fusarium dimerum. Classification (NCBI taxonomy): domain Eukaryota; kingdom Fungi; phylum Ascomycota; class Sordariomycetes; order Hypocreales; family Nectriaceae; genus Fusarium; species Fusarium dimerum. The sequence goes on from JABGLY010000076.1 coordinate 363, forward strand.
CACACATGCTCAACCGTCATCATCATCATCATCATCATCATCAATGGCCGGCCACGCTAGTTTAACCACCCTCCCTTTTGAGATTCGGAGGCTAATCTTTTCTCATTACTTCAAAGTCGAAAAAGGATACCTTTATGATGCCAAGTCCGACAAACTCCGCAACGCCGACGACGACAACAGCCCCATCGACCTCTCACTCATGTACACGTGCCGCTCCATCGCACACGAGACAAAAGACCTCCCGCTCGCTTCCAACACTATCAAATTCACCACTCTCTATCGCAGGGAATGGCTGAGCTTGGCGGGCTGCTTCAATTTTGCCGCTACCTACTACCAAATCCTAGAGACGGACTTTGTGCTGCATCTTGCTCATCTCATCACCCCCGAAATATTCTCTAAACTTGAATCGGCATTTCCAACATTCAGATCCGAACTTGAGTTTGCGATAGGTCAGCACAGGGCCTTTACTCTGGACAACCATGGCCGAAGTCGAGGTCAAGCTGATGATTCCCATCATACATGCGAGTTTGTTCAGGACTTTATCCGCGAACTAGATATCCACAGAGACGACATGTCAAGGGTACCTCAGTACTACACAGGTTTCGGGTGTATTGACCGTCTCGGCGAATACGGCCATCCACTGAGGCCGATGTGGAATGGCTCTTACTGGAAAACTCAAGGGACGCTGTCGCACTGTCTACGACTGCTGGCGGAAGAAAACCCTATCGAATTCACCCATCTCGTGTATGCTGTCCTGCCACACTGGGTTGATAGATATCCAGCCCACGACTTCCTCGACCTCAAATTTGATCATTGGGCAATTCCTTCGCGCTCCGAGGTCATGACTGCTATTAGACGATTGGGATTCGACAACGTCTGGGAAATTCCAAACCAGTGGTTTCGCGAGCCGCCGAATTTTGAGTATGAATACCGTCGTCGTGCATCTCGTGTCAATCAAGATTACGACCCTAATATTAAGTACCGGGAAAAGATTCGCTTTTCTGCTGCTGCCGCCGCCATTCGGTTTTTGCGCCGACTAACCCACCAACAGCGAATCCATATTCGAAGGCTGGTACTTCATGAGGACCTGCCATCAGTAAACGTGCCATCAGTCCATGGTCAAGGACTTATCTGCTTCCTGGAAGAGAACCCACGGCTGCGAGTTGAACGTCGTGTCGACATCATGGGCTGCATTGAGGGACTCATGTGGTCTGGACCTCCGACTCTAACAGCCATGAATCTCTCGACGAGACGCGTCGAAATACTGAGTCAAGAACATTTCATCGCCAAACTAACCCACTGGCTACTTGACGCCCTGCCTGTGACGGATGCCGGCGTCCCCGCCAAGTCCTTCAGCTTTATCCTAGAGGCGGGACCCCACGCCGACTACTGCACCGACCTATTTCAGAAGTTTGTCCAGCCAGATATAGCATACTACCGGGCGTCCCAGGAATGCTGGAAAACTGGCTTACCTCAACGGGAATTGCCAATTCATTCTATCTGCATGCGAGATAAATTCGTCGATGTTGTCGAGCAGCTCACCAACCAGACATCATCTCTGCGCTGTGATTTCCATCCAGGCTTGGCATGGGACTACAAAGCGATAGCTCATGAATTGTTAGAACTCGATTGGGTCGGCTGGGAGTTGAAGCGGTGTCGGCTCGTGGGCAAGCATTTGGAGCTGCCAGTCCCCGAACTAAATTTCGAAGACAGGCTGGCTGACAACTTTGAAATCCAAATGGAGGATGACCATCTTCAGTAGGTAAAGCTTCGTTGATTACAGGCAAGTAAGACTGCAAGTGTGCAATTGTTTGTCCATGTCTATTCACTTTTCTATCAAGCTGGATCATTGATACTTATACTACCAAGGCAGCTCGAATGATACAAGGTAAGCTGTAGGGAAAATCTTGCCCAAAAGTGAATAAACATATCTGCCCACTCTCAGAACCCGTATGTATGTGTGTGTGTATGTGTGGTGGCCTGATTCTGTTGCCTTGAGAAGAAAACACAAGTTCTGGGATATATATGGTGCTTCAAGATGCCCGGCCTCAACTAGATGCAATCAACCGAATTGACCAGATTAAATTACGGCGGCTTGAACATGTTGCCATTCCTTATAGTGAAACAAAGTGCTCGCATTCTTGTTCTATTCGGTCTGCTGCCGTCACTAGTAGTAATGGCAGGTCCTTCATGACAGGGAACTTTAGCTTGGTTATGTGGTCACGATGTTTAATTAAGTGATTGATTTAGATATTATTACGCCCCAGGTAAGTTTTCCTAGCAGACCTTCCACATGAGGTCTCCAGCCTCCTTGCGCAGCCTTTCCTGCTCCTCTCTTGGTCTCTTGAAAACAGCTCCCACAAGAGCCCACTAACGGATCTTAGCCTTGGACTACCGGCAACTTATTAGGGATGATCTCATAAGTCCAGTTCAAGACATGAGTCTCAACGTCATTACAGTTATTTGATAATAGCGTAAATCGTCATGCCCAATGCTCGGTACCGTCATTCCCCGCCCTGGACTGAGGGTTTGACTCTAAAAAGAACATTATCTTCTGTCCAGGCCCAACAGTGATTAAGTCGTTATCTCTCCAAGCATTATCCAATATGAATCTCTTAACAACACAAACAGACTTGTCCACACGAGGATACGTCCGATGGGATGCCCCAGGCGTGGAACAGGTCCCTCCAAGCGAAGCAGAGGATATCCGAGCCATCGTCGACACGGTCAACGAGACACAGCGTCGGTTCTATGAAGAGAATGGCCATTGTTTTGGCGGAACCCACGCTCGCACACAGGGAATCGTTAAGGGGACACTTGTTGTCCCAGACGACCTGCCACCTCATCTGAAGCAGACAGAACTCTTCTCCAAAGGTGGTGAATATCCTGCTATCTGTCGATACAGCTCCGAACCAAGCGATCCAGAACTCGATGTAATTATCATATTATCTCGTAGCGAAATGTCTCTGACCATGACAGGACCGAACGCCTCAACCACGGGGTCTAGCTATGAAACTATTCAACATCGACGGCGAGATGTTTGAAGCGGGCCGAGACTTCCCAACCCAGGATATTGAGTTCAATAGCACGCCGTCACTTGATCTAGCAGATGCAAAGACTACAAAGGAGATTTTCGATCTTCGACTCAAGCATGGCTATAATACCGACAAGCAGCATGAAGAGGTAGCGAAACGACCTGACAGAGAACTCCAAGAAGCAAGAGGTCAAGTGGCGAACATTGCTCTTGAAGCTATCACTTTCTACTCCCAAACAGCTTACCGCTTCGGGGATTACGTTGCAAAGTTCAACCTCGCGCCTTCAGGTTTAATTCAAAAGACGCGAGGCCTTGTATCAGTCAGCAACAAATTCGACGGCGTTCTTCACAAATCCCTCCGAGATTTCTACCATGACCACGATGCAGAATATCTCCTCCAGGTTCAGCTTCTGGAGAGCATCAAAGAGCAACCCGTCGAGTATGCGGGGACGGAATGGTCCGAGAGTAAGTACCCATGGCAGACTGTTGCGACACTACGAATCCCGAAACAGGATTCTTGGAATGAGGAGAGGAATCAGTTTTGGGTAAATCACTTGCGACTTGACCCTTGGCATGGGTTAGTTGAGTTACAGCCACTTGGAAGTTCGAACAGGCTTCGAAGGATTGGTGAGTGTCATGTCCTATGTATGCATAGAGCTGAAGCTAACGTGGGACAGTTTATCCTGCCAGTAGTTCATACAGAAGGACTCTGAATGGAGTTGAGGAAATCAATGTGAAGGACATCTCGGAAATCCCTGGTTATTAAATCATTTTTTCAAATCAAGTTACATAACATTGACGACTGAGACGTGTATTGATAGCTAAGAAAACCGTCATGATTCTATACTCCTTCATTCATTCTCATCAATCATACCTTCATGCTTCCTACTCTCTTCGCCGAGCTTGCATTTCTAACTCATCCGCTGACTCCCTTCTTGGATCACCCTCGTCCTCTTGTGGTGTTTCGTGTGTATGAAGTCTCAAGTTGACAAACATAGCCCAGAGACCCAGGTCATAGAGGACTCTCAGCGAACCACCAACCACGTAGGCGATCCAGAATTTATTCTTATGTGCCAGGCCTCCCGTGAACAACGGTCCGATGGCCATGGCTAATGTCCTGAGTGTACTTGTAATCCCCATGACAGCCGTACGCTCATCGGGTTTGACGACTGCGGCGATGAATGCTGCTCTGGGGGCCTGGTCCATATTGTTCAGACCCATGCGGATGTAGAGAAGAATGACGGTGAGGACAAGACCATGAGGAGCAGGAAATATCAGAACAGCCAAGGAGGATGGCAGATGGGTAAATACCATGGTGTTGAGCAGGCCAAGATGTCGACTAAGCGGGCCAGCAAAAACAGTAGAGATCATGGCGAGGATCAAAGCCGTCGACATGATATCTCCTAGAGCGACCTTGGAAAGATCGAACTTGCGGGCGAGGAAATAGGTTGTCAACGTCTGAGAGACCATACCGTCGGCCAGTGAGTCGACCGTGAGGAGGAACCAGAGCTTGTACATGACTGATCGCGTAGATGACGAAATCTGTGTAAAGCGGCTTTTTGGAGGTGCTGCTGTTGGAGTCGCTGCCGCTGTAGCTGCCGCTGGCTGGGCTGGGCTTTGCGGTTCTTCATCCTCCGAGTCGTCGAGTAAACCTTGAGCAGCTTCGTCCGACGCCTGGATCTCAGGAGCAACCTCTTCAATCTCGCATTTAGTACTCAGGCAAAAGGCAAGAACCACATTAAGTCCGCCCATGAGAATGTATATCCAAAACGTCGCGTGATATGTGCGCTTCAAATTCCACCCCTCACTATCCTTGAGCTTGTCGACAAATCTCCCCGCAAATTCGGTGCCAGCCGCCGATCCCAGGCTCGAGCTTGTGACGTACCACGAGAGGACGTCTGCCCTCGTCTTGGGTGTCGTAATGTGAGACAGCATCGACTCTTCAATAGCTCGGAACGGTCCGAAATCTCCTCCGCTTGCACTGACGACGCCTACAACAGCAGCAAGGAGAAGAATCCAGAAATTCTCAAAGATGGAAAAGATGACCCCGGAAACAGCCATGAGAAGACCACCGGCGAGTAGAACACGACGTCTACCTAACCCATCCGCCATGAGCGTAATGACAAGTCCGAGAATAACATCTCCGAGCAGTGTCAAAGTCATGAACAGACCGATCCGGAAATCCGAAAAGCCCAGCTCAGAGAAGAAGAGAGCTATGGTAAGTGACACGGCACCGAAAGCAAACATTCGACATGTTCTCGACATAATCACCAGGTAAGCATCTCGACCTGTGAGATGTAGTGATTCAATACCAGATTCATGGTATAGCCAAGAAGCCGACTTGGCGACGGGTGAGGATGAGGATGACATGCTCAGCGTCTAGGCATGGTATGTGATGAAGAGGGAGAGAGAGAGAGAACAGAGAAGGGACAGAAAAGGATTTGAGATGTGGTGATAATTCGAGTCAATTGTGCAAAAAAATGCGGAGGAGGCGACCGATGCCGGCAGATAAACTCGGTGAGACGGGAACGGGAAGTGATTGTCGGAGATAGCGGGAATACGGCAAGATTGACACCTTGCCGAGGGATTGTTTTCCGTGTGGTTGGTCATTGATCGAGGATGATGCATCACATGGAGTCTTCAATATGATGGAATGGATATATAAGATGTGATACTTCTGCAATATTCAACAATCCCGCGGGTTTAGCTCAGTTGGGAGAGCGTCAGACTGAAGTCAAACTTCAATCCTTATATCTGAAGGTCGTGTGTTCGATCCACACAAACCGCATCCCCTTCTTTTGCCAACTGGTCCAAGATATTTCCTTTTTGCTTGCCCCTTTTTTGTGCTCTCCACTTGGAAGGCCACACATAACTCATATACAAATGGGTTGGGTCTAATACGATAGCGTGTACTTGAATAAACACAGCAAGTACTTTGAGCTGTTGAAACCATGTTGTGTTATGTTATCTTATGGGCGGTGCGTATTCCCTGAGTGAACCACCACCACCATCCTCATACTTTGGTAACAATCACTGTTGATTACTCATCAATAATGCAGCGTAAACACACAATGTACGCGCCTAAGCACTGAACAGTCCTGACCTCTACGTCTCAACACCAGCTAGAGTCCATGCTCGGATAACATCGACCTTCTCTCGACCCCATCATCACAGCATCTCTTGGAGTGCTACACAATTCATTTTGCATTCATTTTCTATTCCTGCACTTGGTTCTCTGATTTATTTGACCCAACTTTCCTTCTCTAACATGGAACCACTTGTCCCTCATCCCCCACCTCAAACTAGCTTGACTTCAGAAACAAGCCTTGTCAACATGGTTGGGGAGCCAGTCTACTCTTCTCCAACAATGAATCCAGGCTCTAAACGGAAATACTCACAAAATGACTCCTTCACTTCTGCCCCCTCTCGCATCAGCGTCTCCTCCGACTCAGAAGAGGATACACTAAGGGCTGTAGAGGCAGTACCCCAAGCATTAAAAAAGAAACTCGAACAGCAGCAGCCGTTTCCTTTGGGGGGAAACATAAAGGCACATTCCACAGCTTGGGGAGCAGAACTCGATGCTGAACATGTGCGAAAGGCGAATAGTTTTGTTCCTCTGAACCAGCCTCTCCCACTTGCACCTTTGGCCATCTCACCACCTCCTGAGCATGAACCTATCACCAGCAATAAATCACTGCCCATTTTACATAATACTTCACTACCAAGTTGGGGGAGACAGCTTGTTCAGGACAAACAAGTTATCCCGCCTTATCCCCTCAATTTACAGCCATTCGAAAACAAACATCTCCCTCTGAACAATCCTCCACCATTCAATTCTCCCGACATCCCTCACCAAACTAGAGAAAACAAACATATCCCCCAAAATAATCATATCCCATTTGATCCATATTTCTTGGAAAAAACCACTCGCCAACCTCTTCCAGAACCGCCACCACCCCGCGACTACACCTCGCATCTCTGCCAAGAACAGAAAGTCCTCATCGAAATCATCAAAAGTGGAAGAAACGTCTTCTACACTGGCTCAGCAGGATGTGGGAAATCCACCGTTCTCAAAGCTGCCGTCAATACTCTCAAGAGCATGGGGAGAAACGTTCACGTCGTTGCACCGACCGGTCGTTCAGCTCTTCAGGTTAATGGCATGTCTACGTGGTCGTATATGGGCTGGACACCGGATTACCACAAGTACAGCATTGAGAAACTGATGAGTCAAGGGTGGCGATCATCGATTAAGAAACGATTGAGAAGCACCGATGTACTCATCATTGACGAGATCAGCATGGTTGAGAACCATCATCTGGAACGAATCAATCTCTGCATGCAACAGATCCGATGCTGGGACTACCAGACTAGAACCGTGGATCCTTTTGCCGGGGCTTTTGGGGGTGTGCAGGTTATCGTCACAGGTGATTTCTGTCAGCTCCCACCAGTCAAGCCGTTCCAGTTCTGTATGGAGTGTGGGAAGGAGATGACTGAAGATAACGAGAAACTCGAGTACAACTGTCCGGAAGATCATGGCCCGTTCCCAGAAAGCGACAAGTGGGCGTTCAAGAGCAATGCCTGGAAAGAGACCAACTTTGTTCACGTACATCTCAAGGAGATACATCGTCAGGCAGACAAGGAATTCATCCAAGTCCTTCAAAAGTGCCGTCTCGGGGTACCATTCTCCCACGCTGATACGTCCCTTCTGTTGAATCACCCTTTCAACGTCGATAAGGCAACCAAACTTTTCTGCACGAGACGGGAAGTCAACAGAACAAACTCGGAGAACTTTTCACGACTTAAGACGCCGATTTACCGATACAACGCTCTCGATGGATTTGAAAGTTATCACCATCAGGACTTTCGAATGTCCAAATACACAGAGTTCAGTCGCGAGGGAACTCTGCCAGCCTGCGATGACCACAAACTAGAGCCCACCGTCACACTGAGAGGGGGGATGCTTGTCATTCTACAAGTCAACCTCGACATCAGATTGGGTTTGGTGAATGGGAGTCAAGGCATCATCTGCGGATTCGAGAAGTTCAACCCTGAAATATTCCAGCCGTCTAGAGATCATTCCATCGTCAAGGGAGACTATAAGGAGATTCAACTGAAGCAGATACGAAAGTTCATGGAGATGCAGGAACAGCGATCGTGCAGGAGAGGTGGTGAACGGACTGGACTTCTCTGGCCAAAGGTACTTTTCCACAATGGTAGAAAGAGGACAATCTACGCATCGTGCATCGTCAACGCCGTTGGAGACAAAGAGCCATATTCACTCCTCCATCGAACACAGATTCCACTACTGGCGGGGTGGGCGACGAACATCCACAGAAGCCAAGGCATGACACTGGACCGGGTGATTGTTGATCTAACGCGAGTTTTCGAGCAGGGACAAGTATACGTGGCGTTGTCAAGAGCGACGAGCTTGAATGGACTCAAAATTGAGGGGGATCCAGAGGGTCTGTCTGCTGTTCAGGATGGTGATAAGGATGTGCAGAGTTTTTTGAGGGAGTGTTTCGGGGAGAGGCTTCTGGACGTGGTGCAGGGGGTGAAGAGTGAGGTCAAGGTTGAAGTGAAGGCTGAGGTGGTGAAGACAGAGGCTAACGACGAGGGTGATTCAGAGATCAAGGATGAAGATGTGAAAACTGAGGTTGTTGAAGAGATCGCGGAATCTCGAGATGAGGTCAAAGCTGAGGAAGGGGAGGTAGAGAAGGGCAAGGATCTTTTCGGGACGGAGGATGTGTGTGATGAGAGTGACGGGATTGGTGAGACGATCAAGGTTGAAGTTGTTTAATTTATTATGACTGGCTTTGTCACACTCGGAGATATTCGGTTGCGATGATTTGAACTTGACGAAATGAAATCTGGTGCAATGAAATAAGGTTGTCAGGTTCATGTTGATGTTGATGTGCTTGACTGAGATGACGGATCTATCACGGGCTTATCATCAACCGATAAGATAAGCCTGCTGACTCATCCTTCCTCTCCACTTCACCTGACCTCACCTCCAAATATCAATTCATGACGCTTCACATACACCATCAAACAACCGTCTCAACAAAACAATCACCATGTTTACCGCACGAAGACTCCTCACTCAGCCCCTCTTCCGCGTCGCTGCGCGTCGTGTCCCCCTCACAACCCGACGCTTCGCCTCAACTACGCCTCCCAACCTGCCTGAGATGATGATGAACGATCCTGCGATTCGGGAGACGTTTGAGAAGTTGAGCAGACATCCTCCTGCTATTGCTGCCATGCAGAAAGTTGGAGATATAATCAAGGGAAAGGGTACTTCTTGTTTCGCGTGTCTAATGATGGGGGCGTTTGGTTAATATTTGACTACCTAGGATTTGATGGGGATAACCCCCCTAGTAAGATGGACATGATGAAGCTTATCATGGACAAGGAGTTCCGTGAGGCAGCTCAAACGGTATGTTCCCAGTGGGGTATTGCATACAGAGACTAATTGTGTAGTTGGCGACGGAGATGCAAAACGCTGGTGTTGACATTAACCCTGATGTAAGTTGATTGTCAATATTCAAGATGCTGTACTGACTGACGACTTACTATTCAGGTTTTCATGAAGATGGTTGAGGCTGGCAAGAAATAAGAGATTATTGTAGATATATAGACCTGTAGTTTTACATGTAATTCTATCTGACCGCATCTTGCTCTAGTACGCTATACCATATTATCTCACAAACTCATACACTACCTGAGAAGGCATCACAACTTAGATGAGACCTAAAGACTTCATCCTCCTGGCTGCAAACCTCTTGGTAGGCTCCCACACTCTTCTCCTTCCATCGTAGTTCACATACCCCACTCCGATAGCCAGTCCAGCAAGATGAGCCGCATGGGCAAACTGGATAGACTTGTACCCGACCAGTAATCCGATCAGATCAAATAATGCGAATCCCGCTAATGCCTGATCTGCAGGGATACCAATGGGGATGAACATGATGTTGACCCTCGCATCCGAGTACAGCATGCCCCATACACCTAGCAGTCCAAAGATGGCACCACTTGCTCCTAGGCCGGGGGCGAGGAACGTGGGAAAGGTAGCTCGTGGTCTTGGGAGTTTCGATGTCAGGTGGTATGCCAGACTGGCGAATAAGCCAGTGTTTAGATAAAATGCGGTAAGATGAGCGGCGTTGTTGTGAAAAACAGGGCTATGCGCAACTGATGGCGCGAAGTTGTAGAGGGCGTACATGTTGAATCCCAGATGGAGGAGACTGCCGTGTCCGAACATGGATGTGAAGAGGGTGAAATTCGTTGTCGTGGCGGGAATATGGCTAAAGTATGGGTAAAGACCAGGGAGGACTCGCGTTGCAGCAAAGATGGTGGCATTGGCTCCGATGGCTCCGATGACCACTTTATCTGTTGCAGGGACACGATTCCAAGGGACGTCAATCCACGGAAGAGAAACACTGCCGGTCGTGACTTGTCTTGGTGAAGATGCCCAGAAAGACCTTCGTTTTGCTTGTTGAGCCTCCCGGTAGACATCATAGCTAGCACACCCAAGGAGGATGGTACCAGCTGCAGTGAAGCACCATACCGTTGGACCGATTACTCGTAGAGGATGTCGAGGGTATGGTCCAGATGTGAAATTTCTACGAGTATCTTTGAGAGCTTGTGATAGTCTGGAGCGTATTCGTGAGCGCAGCATTGTGAAGATGATAAAGAATGGCTGGTTTATTGGGGTGAATGATGGTGATGTTGACGAATGAGAGATGAAGTGGGGTAGGTAGGTGAGAGAGGGTATCACGTGAGACAGGATGTAGGGTAGGTAGGTGAGAGAGGGTATCACGTGAGACAGGATGTAGGGTATCCTTTACAGCGAGGAAATAGAGGGGAATAATAGATTAAGAGAAAGAAAAAAGGGAAAACAGAAAAAGAGATAAAAAAAAACAAGAGAAGCGATCGCGCCAGGAGTCGAACCTATTGGAATGTTAGAGAAGGGACTCTCTATTGGTGTATGATAGTGTAATTTAGCTTACCTGGAATCTCTAGAGAATTGGAATGGAACCGAAATCTAGCGCCTTAGCCATTAGGCCACGCGACCTGGTTGGTTGTTCTCCAGCGTTCTTGTTTGGTTTCAAGACGAGGCAGATTGGGCAGGGATTTGTAAACGCAGAATAATATTTTTTTTACCTTTTTTTAAAAACAAAAGTAAAGGGTAGGTTTATACATATCAAATTGGTGGGACGTGTACTACTATGTGAACAATTATAATAGGTATATATAGGTATCATTAGGCTGATTTTATCCCATTAATGATAATTAGGTTGTGTGCATGAAACTAGGATAAGATGATGAGAAAAGAGGCAGCAGGGTAGGCTTAAATAAAAGTTATGAAAAAGAGAAAGGGAACAGATATATATATATATATATATATATAAGACGATTAGATTTCTTTACACATATTGCTGAGATACTACCTATAAGAAACACACTCAGTGGCTCATTTGTAACCTGACGCCTGATATAAATAGCTACAAACTATACAATGTCTTAAGCATTACGGAATTAAAGATTGACAAAAATGAAATCACATTGCTTTTTCTAAAGTAGCACTTATAAAAAAAAGGAAAAAGGAAAAAAAGAAAGTAATCGTCGGACGAATCGACAGTGACAAGGTTCGAACTTGCGCGGCCTCAGCCATTAGATAGCATAAACTGTATAGTTCAAGTCTAACTCCTTAACCACTCGGACACACTGTCTTGTTGGGGAGTAGAATGGCCACTAATCCCATCCTATATACCTCATGTTTCTCATCTAACAGCTTAGGCCATCTTCCCAAGACTAACGTTAGGCTTAATTACAAGGAGTGTAAGCTTATCCACATGTTACAGGTATAATTAGTGTTGTCGCAGAGGTTGTGTTTCATGTTAAATCTAGGCTGATAGTGTTTATCATCAGCTTTTATTTTTTTTATTTTATTACTACTACTCTGATATATTCCTATCTTATTGCTTGATTCATATGCCTTGTCGTCTATGCTATGTGAATAAATAAACCGCAACAATACTCAGGCATTACCATCGTGTCAACCCCTACCAGCATCATCATCATTCATCCTCCCAACTACTATATACAGATCAGCATAAATCACTCCTTGATCTCTCTCCATCTCCACTCCCTCTCACCATCCCACCACGTCCTGCCGTGTTTCCGCCATCGTACACAACCCCTACCAGGTAACAGGGGACTCTCACCAATAGCAACCCCAAATCAGATACCCAGTCTTGTTCCAGTTTGATCAATCCACTGTGGTCAGCGTCACCTCGAATGCGGATGCTTCCATGTTTCATGGTTTGTGGGCAAAACCAACCGTGACCATGCCGCGTATACTACTACTGCTTATACTACTACCACCACTACACGTTTCCCACATATATACTCTTCCAACCCGCAACTCATTTGTCCGTTTCTTTCTTCGTCCTTAGCCAGCGCTGTGCGTTTCTCAGTCTTCTTTCGTTACACCTTTCCTGTCACTACCCCATTTTCATTCGTTTTTTTCTATTCTTCACTCGTTCAAGATGAAGTCCTTCGTTTTCGCCATCGCGGCTTTCCTGCCCTCCTCCCTCGCCGGTGTCACCGGCTCAGCTGAAGGATTCGCCTCGGGCGTTACTGGTGGTGCTAGCGGACAGGAGGTGTACCCCAAAACTACCGACGAGCTGGTCTCGTACCTTGGTGACTCGTCTCCTCTGACCATCTACCTCGAGCAGGAGTTCGACTTTACTGGTACCGAGGGAACTGCTACTGAGGAGGGTTGTGCTCCTTGGGGTACTGGCTCGGCCTGCCAGACCGCCATTAACAAGGATGACTGGTGTAACAACTATCAGCCTGATGCTCCCAAGGTTTCTGTCAGCTACGATAAGGCTGGCCAGCTTGGTATCACCGTTGCTTCTGACAAGTCTATCATTGGCGTTGGCAGCAAGGGTGTTATCAAGGGCAAGGGTCTTCGCATCGTCGGTGGTTCTCAGAACGTCATCATTCAGAACATCCACATCACCGAGCTCAACCCCCAGTACGTTTGGGGCGGAGACGCCATCACTATCAACGGCGCTGACCTGGTTTGGATCGACCATGTCACCACCTCTCTGATTGGGCGACAGCACATCGTTCTCGGCGAGGAGGCCAGCAACCGTGTCACCATCTCCAACACCAAGATCGACGGTACCACCTCATGGTCAGCCACCTGTGACGGTCACCACTACTGGTCCATGTACTTTACCGGCTCTAATGATGTGAGTACCAGGACGTTCACTGCGAACGACCATGTTACTAAAATTAATAGCAAATCACCTTCAAGAACAACTACATTTACAAGACATCCGGCCGAGCCCCCAAGGTCCAGGGCAACACCCTCCTCCACGCCGTCAACAACCTCTGGGAGGACAACTCTGGCCATGCCTTCGAGCTTGGTGATGGTGGCATGGTTGTCGCCGAGGGCAACGTCTTCAAGAATGTCAACACCCCTATCGAGGATGGCTGGACTGGCAAGCTCTTCAGCAGCCCTGACGAGAGTGCCAACGCCGCTTGCGCTGATACCCTGGGCCACGTCTGCGAGGTCAACAGCGGTGCCACTGGCTCTGATGGATCTGACTCTGGCATTCTGAGCGACTTCTCCGGAAAGGATGTTGCCGAGGCGGAGCCTTACTCTGCAGCTGAGAGTGCTGCCAACGCTGCTGGCTTTGGTACCATTTAAACATGTGTTGAATACGCTTCACGGTATATAATACTTGTCAATATGACTAAACCTGGATTATAGTATATGTATATGTATGTACAAGCAACTACCTCTACTTTTGTCGAATCCCGTCAACGCGGACTCTCTTGATAAAGTACAACAAGCCAATTGCCAGTCCCAGGCCGGCAAATCCAACGCCCATGTACCAAGCCGAGCGGTAACCCTTGAGCAGCTCACCACTTGACTCTCCTCCGTCATTGATATGCACTTCAACTGTGGCAGCAAAACCAAGTCCGATGCTGATGCTGTAGTTGACAATGGTACTGACGAGACTTGCCGCGATGCCCTGATGCTCCCGCTTGACAGCATTGGACAGAATAAGAGTGGCTGCAGGAAATGACATGTCCATTCCGAAAGTCATGACAATCAGACTAAAAAAGGATTGATACCAGTAGAGTTGATGGATAGGGGCAGTCATCATAAGGACAGTTCCAGTTGTGAATGCCGTCATGGCGATCAACATGACCAGAGCGGGGTTGGTAAAGTGTAGGAGCCAGGCGGTGATCATGGATGCGATAGCTCCGGATACAGCGACGGGACTCATCCACGCTGCTGTTAATAGAGGAGACGCTCCTCGGAGGACCTGGAAGAACTGCCAAGTATAATACACCCAGATACCAAAGGCAGCCCAGCCACAGGCAATGCACCCAAGAATGAAGGCGACGTCGCTTGATAGACTGTCAAAGGGGATGAGAGGGTTGGGAGCCACGCGTAGCTCCACGTAGAAAAAGACGGGGACAAGAAGGACTCCAACTATGAGAAGCGCATACACGTGAGGTGCATCCCAACCGTCTACGGGAGCTTGGTTCCAGGCGAAGTTGATGAGTACCAGCGCTGTAATGCCGATAAAAGCCCCCAATAGATCCAGTTGTTGGAGGAGTTCCTTTCGTGTCATCTGAGAAGAAGCGATTTTGTGCGGCGGATCAGGAATGACAAAGACGGCCAGAGCAGCAATAACAGCTAATCCAATGCCGAAAGAATAGAACGCCCAAGGCCACCAGCTTTCATCTCCAAAGACGAAAAGTCCTGCAAATACGGATGCAAAGATGCTGCCTCCAGGTGCACAAGCTCCGAATAGGGCGAATGCGATGGTCTTTCGAGGTCCAGGACGGTATGTCGCCCCTAGGATAGCCAGCCCGTTTGGCAGGACAATCGCCGGTCCAATGCCTTGTAAGACCCTCGCAAAGATGAAGAGGACATGGTTCGAGTACGTAGCTAGACCACAGACGACCGACCATATGGCGAACCAGATGAAGCCGATGATGAATAGTCTCTTATACCCAAAGACATCGCCAAGACGACCAGACACTAGAATGAATGTACCCACAGTGAGACTGTACCCGGCGATTAACCAGCTGAGTTGACCGGGGTTGCTGATGGAGAAGGAATCGCCAATGACGTGGAGGAGATTCAGACAGTTTCCCAGAGCGCCCTGTGTCATGAACTGGGCCATGCATATGATGGCGACAAAGAGGATTTCCCGGGGTAAGGAGAAGGATTCCGCGATGGAGATGGCGGATTTCGTCCTGGTGATTTCTTCGTCATAGCTCGAGTCCGGGACCTGAGAAGTGTTCCGGTCCTGGTTCTGGTCTAGTATTGTTAGTGTTAGATGCAAACCATCGAGGAACGAGAAGAAAAAGCAATCATACCTTGCAGATCTTGTAAAGCTACCATATTGGCGGGTAATCGTATCGTACGATATGTATGAAACAGTATCGAGTTGGCATGTGAATGAATAAATATTATTATCAATGACTTCGACATATTTGTTCTATATCCGGATATCCAGCTGTGATGTCATTCTTAGTCTGCGAATCACGGATATATAAATCCTGGACGGATATTGGGTGAAGAGATTTTGCTAGCTTCGGTACTGGCGGGGATGTTTACTGGATGTGGTGA
This sequence comes from Fusarium dimerum, assembly GCA_013623525.1. Taxonomy (NCBI): domain Eukaryota; kingdom Fungi; phylum Ascomycota; class Sordariomycetes; order Hypocreales; family Nectriaceae; genus Fusarium; species Fusarium dimerum. The sequence continues at coordinate 16,058 of JABGLY010000076.1, forward strand.
TTGTGGAAATGATTATAAATAGAAAGACGGGATAAATTTGAAATGTTCAGGGGATTACATTTGTCAATGGATTGTAATTTGGCCGAGCACATTTGTCCCGTCGAAGTTTTTTGTATATACATATATATATATATATATTCATACCATTATCTCACTTGGGAGATTTGTTGATGTTTCACTGTCAGGAACCAAGGCTAGCTGGGACACAGTTCGAGTCTAGTCTTTACTGCTCGGGAATACTAATCTATCGCTCTATCCAAGGAGCTTTAACAAACAAAAGGAGAGAAGGTTGACTGAAGTGTATTGCTGTCTTTCTAGAACGCGGATGACAAGACTGAAGACAGTGGGCAAAAGATAGAAAAATGTCCAGTACATGATGGTTAAGTGCCTTCAATATCGCCGAGTAGGTTATTCTTGGGAAGTTCCCATGTTAGACCACAAGCGTTGCACGCAGTATAGAGAAGGATCATCGTCGTCTGCTCTTAAAAAGAGAGTCCAGAATCAAACGAAATTCATCATATTTAACACATTCATGGCAACAACCCTGAGCACTCTCAACTGAAATGATACACATTATACCCTGATCAAACTCCACACCACAATGCTCCATTGGAATTATGAATTCGTTCATCTAGTAGTCCGCTTAGTACTAGTCACTTCTTCTTCCATGAGAGATCAAACCTACTGAGAATGATCGAACAGCGGTTCCAGTTCCCCTGTATTGTTTTGCAAATAAGAGTGAGTCGGCTGCTTGACGGATCGTAGTCTATACGATTGCAAGAGGCAGCATAGCGTCCACTTTCTTAGATCAGCCATGAAATCAAATCAACGAATAGAGACACTTTCGCACTTCTTTTGCCAAGTAATCCAACCATCAGCGTTGCCAAGACAGTCATTAAGCTCAAGCAAGGTATACCAGTACACCCCGGAAGTTGTACGGCAATCGCTTTGCAAACTAGACGTGTATATGATGTTACCCCCTGAGCAACTTGACAAGAAGCTGCGCTTTGAGATGGGGCTGATGTCGGTGCCGTTGAGATTGTCGACTTCAGCTAGTTCAAGATCTGAGTCTACGCTGGCATCAGTTGTTGGGGCAGCCATTGAGAGCACGGCTAGGATAGCGCTGGCGAGGATGAGTCGGACCATGGTGGTGTAGATAGAGCTTTAGATTGAGAATGGAACTGATCCAGTAGTGAATGAGACCTGTCTTGCTAGCTAATGCAAAAGGATTCAGAGTCGGCCATTTATATAGATAGTTTGACGTGACAAGAGAATGATGATGGAAAGTCATTGTGTATCGGCAGTTGGATTTGGTACTTTGGAGCATTGCTGGTCACAGTAGCGTATGCATGAATACGAACACATAAGCTGACTCTGTGATCAAGAACCATAGTGGCATGACAAGGGGTGGGATGGTGTAAGACTTGTATCTACCTTCTTATCAGGGCGAGGAAGTTATGGTGTCTGTGTCGATGCCAAGATAGCAGATGATCTCCCTTCGTTCGCCGCATTTGTTGGCTTGTACAGTATTGTTACAATCACAGATGAATTTGCTGTGGCTAGTTGACGGCTCGAATATATATGCCGAGATATCAGTAAAGGGGACAAATTTACAAAAGACAACAAGGTCGGCTTGACGGTAATATGAGGGAAATAAATGAGTGAGTAGTATGCCCTGTTTCTCGGTGGTTGAATGCAGCATCATCCTCGCATTTGCATAGACACTTGTATTGCAGGCCATCAGAATTCTAACACTCACTGCATATGCAAAAGTTCCTCTGATAACGGCATACAGCCGTGGGGTGACTGCATTCTCTGTCCCTACGCACATAAAGTCGTCACCTGTTTTAGGGAAGCCCGACTCTCTGTGACTAACTTGGTGCTTAACCCATGCAAGGATGGCCCAATCTCCCCACTGATCATTACTTGGACAGGGGCTACTTTGTCCCTCAGATTGACTCGTGCAGGATGACAGTGTAGTCGTTAGCTGAAAAAGCGCTGCATCGCACCTATTTGAAGTGAGCCCCCGCACAGCCCTATGAGACAAGTTGCAGTTGAACCCTTGCTTATGAAATGGGGTTCTGGATTCTGTCTTGATGCAGGGGTCATTTCTTGGTCAACACTTGATTAAAGCTTGGGTTTTTGATAGACGAGATTTTGCTCAGGCAGGAATGGAAGCTGTAGTGAAGAAATAAATTGACTTGCATGTTACTGAACGTTGGCCAAGATTGAACATCACTGAAAGTCACTAATAAGCCGAGAATCAAAGACGCACAATCAAACCAAACCATGGCTCTTGTATACACTTCACTTCTGAAAGTAGGCGTGAAGGCGACGTTGCCTGTGAATCTTGGTGATCACGCGAGCCTGGTCTCAGATTACAAGACCAGCATGATTAGCTTGGACAGTCTACTGGACCGATGTTTCAACAGTTTAAAAGATTCTTGAACCCATAGGTTTGCCATCGATGGAGAGATAAACTGACTGCGTACCAAACAAGTTATCGATGTTTCTGTGGTCGGGTCACAAGGTTGCTGTCTAGCTCAATGTCAACTACGCTGCACGTTTTTAGGAAGACCCTGCTGAATCTTCAATACCCCGTACCCAGTCATGTTCGTATTGGCCTACACTTTACTCACAGTGTCTGGCATTAGACTATCAAATAAGTCATCAGATGTGCCGTGACCGTCCAGTCCAACTCCGGGGTATTCTCCTTTCTGCCTTTTCCCCCTTTCAAAGGGCACCCAGGTTCAAGAGCTAACAAACTCTGAGACATTCCAACACATGCTTCCTAAAAACATAGACATCTGAGTGGTCAGCTTAGCCATTTGCCCCGGCCATGACGCAGTTAGATGTCTTAATCCCTGCTCGTCCACTTTAAGATGCAATAGCAAGAAATCACAGGCATTGCGACTCCTGAAATCTTGCTAGCCGTGTCTGGCTATTTTTGTCTCTTGCAAACAAGGCTACCAAACGCCTTGTTAAAAATGCACTTCCAGCTTTGGCCAAGGATGGCTTCAGCTGTCCTACTGGTCAAGATCAAGCCTCATGCAAGCCAAAGGCAGACACAGATGGATAAGCCTGATTTGAAGAAGGGCAACAAAAAAGAGTGAACGGAGGAAGCGTACATTCTCTCACCGGAGTTTGTGGGATTATTGTCTACCATGTTTCAGTATTGGCTCATGGGCAATCATAGCGACAATTAGGAAGCACGACAACTGACAGTTCCATGGATTCTTCAATACTTCCGTAATGAAATCCTAGGAACAATAGTTTATCGATCGATTCGACGCCGGAATTCAAGGACATAGTGTCCGGTTCATCTCGTCAAGTCCAAAGCTCCTGGTCTATTCTACCTTGTGTCAAAACCCTTACCACTTCTTTTTCAAGTTCCCTCGACAATATCGCCCTGACACACAATCCATCTCAACGAATCATATCTCGCTTCCTAAATTCTCGTCTCAAGTGAAACCCAACCCAACCAACTCGTGGTTCGCCAACGTTGACAAGGCGTCCCCATACCTATTAATATTCCCCGGCATCCTCAAACAGTCTTTGCTTACTCTTGTTGTCCATGTTCAATTACTCTTTTGTCAATATTATCAAATTCTCAAGACCCCGCCTTATTCTTCTACATTCTGACCCTTATCTTTAACCTATCCAATTCGTTCACTCTCAACAGGGCGTGTGCCCGCTCACTATGGCTATGCGTCCTAAACCCGACGAGTTCCCCTCCAAACAACCTGTCTTTTGGTACACTGAAGAGTCTTCAACGTATACACCAACGCTCTGCATCTAACTGTTGTTCACATTAACTGATGTTTGTCCAGTGGCACGCTCGAGGCTTATTCCAGAGGCGACGGCCTATTTTATTCAGGAACTCCCGATATCGGTCATACCATTTGTTTTGGTATCTCAAGATGTGACAATGGCTTGACAGTCAGTATCTGTCATCCAGATCTTCTTCAATGGCTCAGTCGATTCGTTCCCTTATATCCCAATGCCGTACAAGATGATGGAATCTTCTTCGTCGACCTTGATGAGATCCTGCCCCAGTATTCCGCGCTTAAGCGAAGCCTTCTTCCACCCCGGAACTCCGCATACCTTTATAGTGCCGTCGACTTGTTCTTCTATGGCTTCCTTCAAGAATGGTCCATCTTGCAGACCGTTGGCATAGAGGACCTTTACGAACGTGGCATTCTTACCCAGGACCATCTCGACGACCTCCGATATCATCAATACCCCTTTCTACATGATCTCGATGAACTGGACACATGCATCGAGAAGCTTGACAATAACGACACCCCTGATCCCATAGAGACCGCTACCAAGTACCTTGGCGATCTTGGGATGAACCATTACCTTTCCGTCACTGGAGCCGAACTCCAAGGCCTCCTTCGAGACGCTATCAAAGTGCGCGATCCTGACGCGGTAGCCTCTCTTTTAACCATGTACGCCGGAAAGATCGATGTTAAAACCCTGTGCATCGCAATTCGATGCTATGAGCCCTCTATATTTGATCAAATCGTCACTCACGGTTGCCATGTCGAGGGAAACGATGTTATGAACGAGCCACTCTACCGCGCTGCCAAGTCAGGACATCTCGAAGCTGTCAAAGCCCTCATCAACTGTGGTGCTTCTATTGAAGGAGGCAAATCGTGTATAAGCAGCACGCCACTCACGGGGGCTGCCTCTGGTGGCCATCTCGAGGTTGCACAGTATTTGATCAGCCAAGGAGCCAATGTTTGGGGCAATGACTACAGAACTCCAATCAGTCGAGCCATGAAGCATCGACATGTAGATATAATGCGCTTCTTTCTCCTCATCATAGAGCCACTGGACCCGTCTTGCTCCAAATGTTTCAACCAGACAGCCGAAATGATCGAGATGCTAACCCGAGCCGGTACTCAGATCTGTCAAGACTGCGTTGAATGCTTCCTTAAACGATGCGATCCCCAGTCCATCTGCGCGCTTCTTGATGCCGCGAAACAAAATAGCTACACCGCCATCATCGGTTTCATACTCAACAGAGGGTCAATCATCGATTCGGATATTCTATTTTCACCGTTGCTCAGAGACGCCAAGAACGGACCAATGTTGAAGCGTGTCTTTGATGTCGATTTGAAGCATTACTTAGACTTGCTCAATAACTCGGTGGTATTCAACACGTTTGACTGGAACCGCTGTCCCTCAATTCTTATTCAAATGATTCGAAGTCGGACCGAAGATTCGAAAGATCGCGCGAAAGATTTCCTCGGCCAATGCAGTCAGGATGGCCTGCAAGAACTTTTACAAGCTGCGTCCGGTAGTGGCTTGATTGATCTAGTTGACCTCCTCATCAAGCAAGGAGTCGACGTCAACACAGGGAACACCTTGCCACCTCTATCGCATGCTACTAAATATGGCCATATCGATGTCATGAAACTACTCATCAAGAACGGTGCAGATCTTGAGTCAACCTCATCGAGATCCCCCTTCAAGGTGGCTATGACATTTGGCCAAGCGGATGCTCTCCGCCTGCTCATCTCGGAAGGCGTGGCGGTGAATCCGGAAAAGGGATCGACGGACTCTCAGTTTTCGCCTTTAGCTATGGCTTTACGTTCTGGTCGGTTTGAGGCGGTGGATATCTTGTGTGATGCCGGAGCCGTACTGTACCCATCCGAAAGAGATCAGTTTTGCGGTATAGGATTCGGTATACCTCATGGTCTGGATTTTGCAAGCTCTCTCACAAGCATTCCACCAGGACCTCTTCCAAGGCCCCTTCACACGCACACTAGGTCTGTCGTTTGCGGAGATCGTCGGGCGCACGAGAAAGGGTTTTGGACTATGATATCCCCCGTTTGGCTTTCAACAACTGTATGTCACCCAACCTTTGCCGAGTATTTGCAAAAGGTTAGAAATGATCACCTCTTACCAAAGATTAATGCGACGGTGCTGGCTCAGGAGAGAGTTTACGAGCGGCAAAAGACGGGCATGAGGTTATTGGTCAAGGTTTCCAAGTCTCGACAGAAACTTCTTGATTCCGGGCTTGCTATGATTGTGCAACAACTGGGTAGTGGTTCCAACATCTGGAAAATGGGCACGCGGACAATTCGACGAATCGTGAACGGTAGTCTCCCTAGCAGACTGCTTGAAGTTATCAGTACACTGCAAGTTGCCTATGCCATGCGGTCAGTTGCATCGGGATCCAAGCTAGCATGTTCCAAAAAGCAGTAGGTGCTTCTGGTTGTTGTGTGAGCACTAATTCTATGACTAACACTGAAAGATTTGCCGATGATATTAATCGATGGGCTGCCTTGATTAAGCCTGACGATCGCCCCCTTTTCGACGAGGTCATGTTTTGCCTCTGGAATTGGACGCCGGACAATTCAATTCCTATGAGCGACGGCAAATGTCATGACCTTGACCTACTGGAGTCCCTTCAGGAGCTTGTTCAAGACCTTGTAAACGATCTGGACATCAATGGAGACAGCTCGGAGACGCCCTACCGACTCGAAGTCCTTCGAAGAAAGTATTTGGGTCCGCCAGCTTCAGAACACAACTACCCCGAAAAGACACCTGCCAGGGAACCGAGAAATTTACCTGAACCAGAGGTGCAGCCAAAAGAAGCCGATTGTCTGAAGCCTCCTGATCCGGGAGATGGGAAAAAAGTCACATCTTGGGTCACCATGCTGATGGCAGGTGCTATATTTGGTGCCGTCCTTCTCTTCCTGTTTAGTGAGTCCTGCTCCGCGTATTATGGTGACATGTTGACTAACTGGTGGTAGTATATCGACAAGGGAGTTCAGCCGAATCTGAGCTCTGCGTGTTGGCTCCAAAGACGACCTGCGATTCTAATGGAATCATGGCACAGAGCCTTTACCTTCTCATCAGATACCTTGCTCTTTTCTGCAAAGTCGGTGATGAGAAAAGGTCGACTGTGACCTACTCTGAAGAGTCAACTGACAGGTCACCGATGAGACATGATACTGCAGACTCAACACCTGGATTGTCACATGGAACCAGTGATGAGGCACCAAGCGCACAAAATGTGCTAACGACAAATGTGATGATGAACGATGTCCTTAGACCGCTGGAAACCCCCCCAACGACGGTTGCTTCTCTCCAGACCGAATCCATCACACCTGAATGCCCGACTGCGGACTCTCATACTACAGGAACTATGTACTGTCCTCACTGTCGTAAGCCTTTCGCGCTCGGCAAAAAAGGCCACAGCGGCCAAACCAGTAATCTTAAAAAGCACATCAAGAGATTCCACCCTGAGAAGATACCTGGATACAAGAGGGAGATGCATGCATGCGGTCTGGGCTGTGACTACAAGGATCCAGACTGGTCGAATGTCAAGACTCACGAGGAGAAATATTGCAGTGTGAAGAATGGGAAGAGACCAAGACGAGGGGGGAAATGGGGACGAAGAAGCGTGGAGGATCAAGTTATGAAATGATGAAAGCGAATGGCGTTATCAGTTCAGACTGGGGAGTATAGGAGTGCTGCTTGATTTGATAGACATTGGTAAGTAGATACAATCATTCATGAGACAAGGACCATGGAACTTGTTGATGTGATTTACTCCTTGACAACCCACGCTACACAGTCGCTCTGCTCTGGTCGTCTAACGCGGGGATCTCCCCAGATTTAGCTCCTCAGCTGCGCCTTAGATGTTGTATGTCTCAAATAGCCTGCACCTAAGATCTAGTCTCTCGATCTAGACCCGGAGCCACGTATCAATCTCAGCGTTCTCAAACATGCATTTAAGCTCAGACTATCGGTGAACCAGAGAAAGTGTATTGATTCTAGCCGTGTACACAGACGATGGTCTAGGATGTTACCGGTTTGGAAGTTATTGGGCCCTGTGTAGGTTTTGCAGCATTCCAAATCTCATTCGAGCAAGTGTGATATGCCCAGCCATGGCTTTCAACATGCGCATGGAAAACACTCTCCTAAATTAGGGCTTACCGGAGCAAGAACGTGAGGAGAAGATATGAGAGTTTGATTGAATATTCAAATATAAAAGGCATGGGCATCCCCGACATATCATCTCCCAGATTCCAACCTCACATCACATTATCATATCACCACTCTTAGTTTGATATCCACAATCTCAACTCATCATGCCAAACTCATACAGCATCAGAGTTAGAAATAACTCGGGAGACAACCAGAACTATATCCTCTTTGCCCAGCCACCCCGCGTCACCGGCAGAGTCTCCGGGCAAGTATGGTCCGTCGTGTCCGCCACAGCACGATGTCCCAACGGCGGTGTTGCTACGTTCCGCATTTCAAACCAGTACGCGGCCATCACCGGCACGTCCTCCGGCTCACCCGACGACGGTGTCGAGCTGAATGTGAGCGAGGCGCGGGAGGTGACCGTCGGCTCAACCAGAAGTGATGGGGGAACGGAGCCGGGCACAAGTGTTTCTTTGAAGGTCCAGGATGAAGCGCCGCTGTTTGGCGATGATCCTCGCCCTAACAGTGCCTATCCCAGATGTTTTTCCATTCACGCTGGGAATGACTTTACAGTTTCGGATGCAAGGCACAGTAAGTTGATCACACATTGTTTTCGTCGTGTTTTTGCATATATATATATGTGTAGATACACGTACGCATACATACATTCAAGACTGACATAACTCAACAATACCTAGATCACTATCTCGTCGGCGTCGCGACAAAGCAGGGAGGGGATACCAAGCCCCTCGCGGTATTCACTCCTGAGCCAGGTGTCGAGTATCAGATTGAAACGCCTCAGACATACATTGTGGCGGCTGGGGATTATCACTCGGGTTCTTTTATTGACGGGAACAGGATTGGCGGCAGCACTGCGAGGGTTGATTTCAGCAACGTGCCCAGCCCTGATGTTACCGTCACTCATAATGATCATGGTGGATATGATACACAGTTCTGAGAGAACAGATAGTGAATGGCGTACAACAGGGAGCTATAAACAATAAGACACAATTCCAGTATTCTATGACATGATCCTGTGAGGCATCAAGTCATGTTCTTGTCTTCAAATTGAAAAAAGGCACTGACGGTGAAACATACTGCCAAAAAGTAAACGAGAAAATATATGTAGGGAAAGAAAAATAGAAACACTGTCTTTTGACAGCTGGCGACTCTCCCGCCGGGAATTGAACCCGGGTCTCAAGCGTGACAAGCTTGCATACTGACCACTATACTACGGAAGATGGCCAGGCGTTGATCGCCTGGTGTAGTGAGTTCGATGGTGAGGGGTCAGTTAATTCAGACTAACAAGGCTGAGCCAGATCAGGGTTTGAGTTGTTCAAGAGCTTGGATTACTGATCAAAACCTCACGCTGTAGGACGGTGATATCCATGATCATTCACAGCGACATCACAGCCCTGGTTACGACCATGTCTGGGGTTAACCCTTGAATACACCCATACGAGAATTCTACAAGATATCCGGGTATTCAAACCGCTTTTTTCCAGGGTAAACTGTCATCCTCAACATGCGTGCATCTGGCTGAGCTGAGATGCTTTGTCGGCTGTAACGAAGATACGTACTCCCCGTACCCGGGTACGGCTATCCTATGCGGGGAAGATTATGACTCTTCAGCTTCATTACCTTGCCCTTATACATAACCAGGCTCAGACAACCACATCTCAACAGACCAAAATGCCTCATAACGCTGATATCCAACAGGCCTTGTCCTCCATCATCGCTAATCCTGGCACCATTGCCCTCCTCCAAGAACTTCACCACGCTGCTCTGACTGAACCACCCTATGTGAGCACCGACTCCCAGCCCCATGCAGCAGCGCTTGATCGCTTCGTTGCTCTGGACCCTGACAAGTGCGCTTTCGTCTACGTCCTGCTCCGCGCATCTCTCGCCACGAACATCGTTGAGGCTGGGACGTCTTTCGGGTTGAGTACTATTTATCTGGCACTGGCAGCAAAGCAGAATGCGGTAATTACTGGCAAACAGGCGCGGGTTATTGCAACGGAGAATGAACCAACCAAGGCAGCCAAGGCGCGTGCTCACTGGGAGAGATCGGATGATGGGATTGCGGAGGTGATTGATCTACGAGAGGGTGATCTGAAGGAGACGCTCAAGACGGATCTTCCGGAGCAGATTGATTTCTTGCTACTTGACAGTAAGACACCTGTTCATTCATCGTACTTTTTTTTTCTTTTCTTTTCTTTATCAATGTGCATTTGCTTCTTTCATACTGACCCTTGTATTTCTAGTCTGGACCCCTCTCGCCTTACCGGCACTTGTCCTCGTACAGCCCAAGATGAAGCCTGGGTCAATCGTGGTGGCCGACAACATTACCGCAGCAAGTACCGGCTACACCGACTTAATTGAGTATTTGGAAAAGCCCGAGAATGGATTCAAGACGACTGTGGCACCTTATGATGGAGGTCTGTTGGTTGCAACGTATTTGGGAACAGGACAATGATTGCGCATTTGATGCGAGACAGACAAGTCAATAAGCTAAAGATGGCGTGGCATGTTTATCTTGAGCTTGTACTCTGTAATCCAATCAGACTTGGCTCAAATCCTTGTAGTAGGAGTGCATGGATTGTTAGATATAGCCCCTTGACTTCAACCACATCTTCATGTCAAGCTTGCTGCTCAGGCAAAATGTGATCAGTACCTGTTTCTAAGTACCTCGGAGCAGGTTCTTATATTGGTGTGTAACACTTCACGTCGCGCCAAACCCGGCAGTGATGTCAAATCAAATATGTCTCTCTCGTTCCTTTGCTATTTTCCCCCCCCTCGACCCTGCACGTGATGTTTGTTGTCTCGAGTCGCTTAGACTACGTAACTGTGACACTAGAATGATCTTGAAAATCAATCAGATTCTTCCGAGCGATGAGGAGGGGGGCGGAAAATACGAAATGGACTCTGACAACAACAAGCACTCATTCCTTTTCCAGCACAAGCGGACATCTTGTCTGAACACGAAAGAAAAGACATGACGTGGGATCATGATAACGCGCATATAGTCGAGGCTCTTGAGTCATTCACCGAAACTATTGTGATAAAATGTCCGGGAACTCACAGCACGTACAGTCTCAGTCCCAGCCCCAGTCCCAGTCCCAGTCCCAGTCCCAGTCCCAGTCCCAGTCCCAGTCTCAGACTCAGACTCAGCCTCAACCATTCCGTCGCCTCTTGCCCGCCAGCGCTAGAGCACTGCATCCGCCGTCGACATCGAGTGTCCATCCCAGGTCAAGATCACTTCTATTGAGGGCAGCTTGCGACACGTGTCGTAAGAAAAAGACAAAGGTACGTTTTTCTCTTCCCTTCTTTTCACCCATTCAACTACACCCCCTACCTAGGATGCAGCCAGTAACATCATTTCCAAAAGTGCTCTGGCGAAAGACCAGCTTGCCACCGCTGTATTCGAACCAATACAGTGTGCCATTATGCCAACCACCCCGGGGAAACGTATATGCAAGCATCCAATAGGCACTGCAATGAACTCCGGAGTACCCTGTCAGTTCGTGAGGAACTACTTGAGCTGCTAAAGACGGTGCCGGAGCAGGATGCCCTTGACATTTTGGCAAGACTCAGATCAGGCACAGATATCGCGACAATCGTCAATCATGCAAAGGCAGCGGATGTACTTCTCCAGATGGCCGTGGAGCCAGAGTCACGGTTTCGGTACGAGTTCCCATACAGAAAGGGCATGCCAAAGGAGTATCTTGTCGATAATCTGTACATGAAGTCCTTGATCTACGAAGCGGCGTCACTTCAGGAACATGGTACACAAGACAGTACTTCCCGTGTTGTCAAACATCTGCCCTCTCCACACGATCAACATCTCTACCTCAAACCCTTCCACGCCGCCCAGGTTATAGAGCCTCTTCTCGCAAAGGTGAAACCCTCATCATGGACCACAGTAAGCGACAACGACGAACTCATGCGAGATTTACTAAGTGTCTTGATGCGATGTGAGTATCAATTCACGGCGGCTGTTCAAAAGGATCTACTGCTGGAGGACATGGCTTCTCTCTCGAGCGACTTTTGTTCACCGCTTCTGGTCAACATTCTACTCGCCTATGCTTGTGTACGGCACACTCAACTCGTTAGTGCAAGTCCAAGTCTAACCAGGTCACAGGTATGCAATCCACGATTCTCCAACCGCGTTGAGTATTGGAACCCGAACACGCTACTGTATCGTTTCACTGCTGAGGCGAAGCGTCTTTGGGAATTAGAAGCAACAAAACCATGTATCCCGACGATACAAGCTGGTATCCTCTTCAGCGTAATGCATAACCTCAGCGGTCTGGATGAAACTGGGCAGCCATATCGGATCCAACCTGTGGCTCTAGCACATCAGCTTCGTCTGATGGACGGTGTTATTGAAGGACAGAGCGAGAGGATACAACGGGGCTGGCAGTATACTGCATGGGCGTTGTACAACTGGGAAACGTGAGTGCGCAGTTTTTCCAAGACTATGAATCTCTGAATGACGCCTTGTAGACTCGTCGCTTTTTCGTTCTTACTACCCCCTCTCCTGAAGAGACCCCCGAACTGGCCATTACCAGACCCTCGACACGATCCCGGCTGTTACGGGGAAATCTGGATCAGGTACCCATTAAGTGAGGGGATGTCACCGTCGAATTTCGGCTATGTCATCCACGCCAGGAGTCAATTCCGTATCATCATGAACGAGTATTGCGATATGGCATACTCAAAGTACTCGAGAGTCAGTCTCAGACAGGGCCAGAGTTTTCTGAGGCGGCTGGAAAACTGGTATAGCTGTCTGCCCAGTTGTCTTTCACCTGAGAGGATAGTACTTCCAAGCCATCTACAACTGCAGTAAGTCCACCTCTGTTGGGAAATGCTCGTGGCTGACTCGAAGTGACAGCATCTATTACTATCACTTGATACTAACGATAGTTCAACCATTACTCGAGAGCGAACCTGGTGAAAAGTCCTCATTACAAACAATCGTAACTCAAGCAAAGAAACACCTTCAGACCCTAGTCCGGCTGTACTTTCTGCGTCACGGATTTGAAGCTATGGATCTATTCATCGTCATTCCTCTCATGCTCACAGGGTACGACTGTCTCGACGCTATTTGCAGCAACCCCCCCGAAGCAGAGCTTGAACTCCTGAGATCGACTCTTTTCCTGATCACTCAAGGGCTGAACAATCAGCGACATAACCATTACCTGGCGCACGCGTTATTCTGGGTCATTATTGGAAAGATGAGACAGCAGGACGTGGAATTGATGAAGAGATCGATGGTGATTGGCAAGGATGAGCTGGATATGAATCAACCCATGGTGGTGGCTGTGCGAAGTCATTGGCCAGTGAGTGTAGTCAAGAAGCAGGAGGATGTAGACTCTCACATTCTGTCACATCTAGTTGGGGACTATAGCTCCAACACCTGATCATGTTTGAGGTATATACAAATCTTTCAGTCTGAAGGATCACCCGTACCATATATGAACGAGTATAGTAGCAAGTTAGCGTCTAGTCTATTTGCCAAGACGACCGAGTGAAATTGCAAGGGCCAGGTACAATTTTATTCCCACCCTAGTCTTCGTTGCCTGATTGTTGGGTTTCTATGCAATAAATAAAATCGTGCCACTCTTTCACGTCTTCACATTCAATCATCCGGCGACAGATAATTGCTTGATCAGTTTGTGTCTCTGCAGCCTCTGCAATGTCACTTGACCAACTTGCCTCGGAGACGCTGCTCAACATTAGCAGTTATCTCGACCATGCAGACCTCCGGAGATTTTGCCAAACGTCACGTCGGTTCATGCAAACCTTTCAAGAGGAAGCATACTGCTCTATAGACTTTGACGATACCCCCGAGTCTGGCAATAGTTTACTCGCTCTGGCATCCGGACCCCGGGCAAGATTTGTCAGGAAACTCCAATACAAGCCGCGTTGCCCAGCATCAGTCGACAGTTGGGTTAGCGATCCAGATCCAGCCGTTTTTGTCCCGGACGCGAAATTGAGTAACGAGACTTGTCAATTACTACAATCTCTTCACTCATTCCCTGCGCTGGAAAAGTTCCAGCTCGACCTTCGACCCTGGAATCTTACGACGTGGGCCGGCGCTCCTATCAGCTTTTGCGACTTTAGCTTCTCCGAGCACCATGGATCATACGACGTCGAACCTTGGAGAGTGCTTGTAGAGGGAAGTCTACGAGCGTTAACCAAGAGTGCCGGTGCTTTCTCTCAGCTTGAGTTGGACGGTCTTCCCCCGACACCGCTTGAGGCCTATCAGGCTTGTCTTGCAGAGGGATGGAGATCCCTGCTTGGCAGCCTCAACTCATTTGAGATCACATTGGCTGGGGTTGATGACGGAGGTGCCGGGTCAATGACTATAGCCCACCAAGAGTTCCTCTCCTTTTTCGATGACATGTTTCTCAAGCATCTATCTCGAGTCGAGTTCTTGAGGGTGACTGGAGTCGAGGACGGCGTGATAGGGAGCTACCGGACAATTGAACCGATAGAGTGGGCGACTCTGCGGCTACCGCGATTAAAGTCCTTCGAGCTCGAGTTTGCCCGAGTTTCGGACAAACTGGCTGCATTTTTTGAGAATCATGCCAATATACTCGAGAAGATTTGCTTGAAAAACTGTCTTGGTCCTAGTAAGGCAGACTGGTCCATGTTGTTCCAGCCCTTTCTCGATAAACGACCTACACAACTGGTTGACTATACCATTGAAGCATGGCCAGTACCTAAGTGGGTGAGCGATGGAGACTTCATCCCAACAGGAGACAATTCAGGTCCTGGATTCTCAGTGGAGATTACGGACGATGAGATGAGACGATTTGTGGTAGGGGGGACATGTGAGAGTTACGGGGCTATTCAGGTTGTGGAAGATGACCCAGAAGAGGATGACTCGGAGCTCGATGAGTCGGATCTCGTGGAGTTGTTCAGCGGATTAGACCTGTTGATGGAAGAGAACATCAAGAGAGGTCAAGTTGCAGGGCACTGAATTCTCGGATGATCCATGGAAATAATACAAGAGGCATAGGTTCAGAAAGGAATGAACAGGCCTTTGTAGAGCTGAGAATAGATTACCAGGCTACCTTCCCCTGAACCTCAACCATCAAGACCAATCTAAGTGAAAGATGCACTGTTGCCGATAAATAGAGGTGTTCTGTGTATAAAATACCGGTCTTCTGGCTATCCCTTTGTTCTCATCTTCACCAGAGAACGTGATAGTGATATGAAGGACAATGTCTCTACACCTGGTTTCCAAACTGATCATCCCACGTCTCACTTTCTCCAACTATCATGCTATACGATACTCGAGAAAGTCGTTCTGCGGGAGTACATAGCTCTGGCGCAATGTATCGATACGCGTTGCTGAGTTGGACAAATGCGGACGAAACACTTTCGTGCGCGGCTCCCCAGTGCTTCACTTCCAACAACGGTGTGCCTGTCCCTGTATCTGGCGGACACGCAGTGATGGTGTACCCTAGTGCTGTGAGACCTTCAAGAGTCAGTATCACTGCTTCTTTGTACCTTTGCTTCTCGAGGAGCACGTGCCCCAGCATGAAATAGTACTCTGCTATCTCAGACCTCAAGCTATTGTTTGCGGGATAGGTCTTGTCCAACTGTTTAAGCAAGCGGGTGATTTTTGGGATATTTGGCCCCGTCGATGCTTGGAAGGACGCTTGCAGGACACCGACAAAGGCTCTGCGCTTCTTCAAGACGGCGTCTGAAGTCGACTTTTTGTCCTTGCATAACTGGCATTCACAAACAAATCCCCAATTTATCAAGGCTTTCTGAACTGTATCATAAGTCTCTAGCTGTTCTGGTGGTCGGTAAGAAAACAATAGCTCGGTGCCAGCTGGAAGGTCCTTCGTGGCTCTGACAATCTGCATGTTCCCAATGAAGGACCGTCGACAGTTCCTGAGACACGAGTGGTTGATGTAAGCTGCTTTGATCCAGACCCCGCAAGTTACAAAGACAGACTTGTCAGGTTTGACGAGCCCGGACATGATGCTCTGCAGGGTTTCGCGACTTGTGCGGGGGGCGCCGAATGAGTTGAGTGAGACAATCTTGGAGATCAAGAATCTGTTCAAGATTGAGTAAGTTGGCCATGATCTGGTGTTGTGCGAGTACTTACGAATCCACGACTGGCGTACCGTCAACTTCTGGTACAGATACTTTGGGATAGTCTGCACAATACAACTCCTGAAACTCTCTGGACAGCGCATCTCTATGATAGAGCTTTTGTGCAATATCCGTCAGAAGAGTGGCCTGACCACCCATTGTCACCCTTTTGGTATCCAGATTCATCAGAATCCGAGAAGCATCCCCTGGATTCTTGTCGTCAACGAAGCAATACGCATATGCTTTCTCACAGAGCACGAGTTCCCCAGCTTTGACGGCACGGGTGATGAACAAGCCTCTTCCTCGTCCTGGGGAGTCTGAGACTCGCACAGGAGCTGAGTAGGTTGCGTAGTTGAGCAGTGGTGGTGTTTTCTGAGCGTCTTCATACATCTGCATCCAGTAATAATTTCCCTTGGCCATCTCGTTAAGTCTGGCGTTGACACGATGTATCTCAGCCGTGGCCTCTTTGTTGTTTGGAAACACACTTCGCAGTCGGGTCAAGACGTCCCGGCACTTTTCATATTCATTGAGCTCATATAAAGCCCGTGCCTGGCGGAAGAGGCACTTTTCAGATATCTGCTCAGGGTTGCTGGCGTTTTGTGCATCTACAAACCCCATTCTTGGCCGCCCCAGCTTCAAGTTTGCTAGAGCGCGATTCAAGAGGGCCAGTTCTTTTTCTTCGTTTGTTTGCGCGCGTTGGTATGCTTGAGTATACCTAACTTTGTCAGCCTACGCCTTTTGTCAATGATTGACAACCAAGGGATGGAAAACCTACAACATCATGGATTCGTTCCAGCTATTGCGTTTAAAGGCTTCATTCCCGTTTGCTCGCAACGTTGCACTATCCTGTTTTCCAGATGTTGATCGTCTCCATTCAGCAGGAACCCTCTCGTCTGTGTCGTCTAGCCAGACAATATCGCTGACATGATCAACCCGAATAGAGTATGCGCCGTCTGTAGCACATTTAAAAAAGGGCTCTTTGACGATGCAAACCATGCCAGGTTTAAGAATGTCCTTGGCCGGCACAATCGACTCGTCTGGTTGGTGGTATAGCTGCAATAGCACGGCCGTTTTATTCTCATCTTCGACAATAGCCATGACAGCTGTCATACGGTCTGGCGGGGTCAGTACGTGGAGTGTCACCTTGCTACCGCGATGATGTGTCTCGAGCTTCATGTCGGATATCAAGATGGGTTCGAGGTTGCTGGCTTCCTCGACGCATGGAGGGTAAGGTGTTGGGACCTGGGTAATCGCGGTCATGCGTCTTTCAGATTGAAGTTGTGATTGGAATCTGCTCATCTGTAGTTTTATATGGAAACTAGTAACAAGTTGATTTGGTGGTGGGTGGTCGCGCACAGTCTCGCCTTTTCTCTGTCGGGCTAGATTTGCTGCTTGTATGGTCTGATCCATCCAGCTCGCAAAACGATCCTCTTCTGATACATCTGGAATATTCATACCGGGCGTATTGCTACAAAGGAAGTTGCGGATGCGTAAATTGATGACAGGATGAATGTAGGTTCAAAGTGTTGTGGAATTAAAGAAGTGATTGCTGGGGGGCATAAGTCGAGGAGAAGCGAAGTAGAATGGAGTGATACAAGAGCGCGTAACCTCAGGCCGTTCACATCCGGCCTCCTGCATATGAGCCAATTGAGAACAATGATGTGACGTGTCCTACTGTTGGCTCTGTATGTAGTGTCTGTATCCATAACCAACATGTAACCAGCCTGTTGCCGGCCTCAGATCATAGACCAATAAGATCAAGTACAGGCAAATTGAGCCAACAACTACCTACTCCATGGGGATTTGAGCATTAGGGGCCTATAGAATATTGTTTGCGCAAGGATTGAATTGGCAACTCATAACTATTGTCTCTTAAGAAGGAGGTTAAACTCATGTCTTGATTTAGGATAGACACGCATTGATCAGTTCTCCCAGAGTCATGAGAAGCACTCAAGCAATCGGGGCGCACGACTGTCCTGCTCTTCTGGCATCATTATCGGCTCATTTTTCTTCACACTCATTGATATGATTCTGTGATGTGGTTGAGTATAATCTCAATGTTTGACAATGCTCCAAAAGCGCAAGGCATTCTTTGCATGGCTGATGTCTGCCTTGAGGGATTCTGCCTAGTAACTTATAGAGGGGCAACAATCACATGACTTACTTGATCGAATATATGCCTATTGCCTCCGTCTCTTCAAGTTGAACATCCTTTCACTCTTACACATTTCTGCAAGGCAACAATATAACAATGTCTTCACAGGATGATACAAACCTCACGCCATACGAATCTCGTGTTGTCGGAGCTTTACTCGGAGTTCACGCTGGCGACTCATTAGGTGCCACCGTCGAGTTCCTCCCACATTCTCAAATCGCTCGCAAGTATCCAGACGGTGTTCGCGATATCATCGGCGGAGGTCCCTTCAGATGGACCCCTGGTCATGCAACTGACGATACCGATTTAACCAGAGGTGTTCTTCTCGCATATTATGACTACCAGCATCGGGACGACATCGCACGCTTAGCCGCTGATTACTTTCTCATGTGGCTTGACGGAGATTGGCCAGATCGTCGAGTAGGAAGTCAACCAGTCGACATCGGTGGTGCTACAAGAGAGGGATTGTGGAAGTATGAAGAGTCTGGCGATCCTGATCGAGCTGGTGCTGGACATGGTAGTGCAGGAAATGGAAGCCTGATGCGATGCATTCCAACAGGATTATTTCAAACGGACCCTGAGAAAATGATTGTTGAGAGTCAGCGTATCAGCGCGGTCACTCATGATGACGAACGATGCAAGAATGCATGTGCAGCCTACAATGCCATTGTATCGGCTCTGGTCAAGGGTGTCAGTCCGGCCGAGGCCATCGCGAGTGGTATGAAGGTTGCG
This sequence comes from Fusarium dimerum, assembly GCA_013623525.1. NCBI lineage: Eukaryota > Fungi > Ascomycota > Sordariomycetes > Hypocreales > Nectriaceae > Fusarium > Fusarium dimerum. The sequence continues at coordinate 35,007 of JABGLY010000076.1, forward strand.
CAGAAACTAGAAGGATCCGAAGGTCAAGTTTCCAAAGCAATCGAAGTGGGCAAGTCTCTCGACATAGCACACATGGCTCAGAACGGACCTTCACGTCAGCTTCCCTTCCAGTGCACCGGCTACGTTCTCGACTCTCTCAGTCTCTCAGTTGCTGCCATTCTTGACGATAGAGATCTTGAAGATGTCCTGATTGATATTGTGCGCATTGGAGGGGATACGGACACGAACGGTGCTATAGCTGGGGGGTTACTTGGCGCGAGGGATGGGGAGAGTGCCATTCCGGAGAGGTGGAGGGAGAAGTTGCAGTTTGGGGACGAGTTTCGAAAAGTTGCGTTGGAGATATTACGGAGGGATTGAATGAGGTATCAGAGATCATGCCTTGAATAGACCAGATGACAGGGTTCCATATCTCATCAACTCTAACTTCAAAAACTTGCGTCGCCATTAACCTGTTTGAATGCAATCCATTCACTTCACAAGATCTCATTTCAGTCGAAATGTAATTCACTCCTCATCGCCCTGGATGAGCTGGTAAAACTTCCCCTTATCCCAACCCCGTCCCTCACCATCACCAGGCCACCCAGCTTTCCGCATCGCTTCAGCCAACTCATCGTGAGCCTCATCAGAGCCCCATTCCTCAACCATTCTCAACGCAGAAACTTCCCAGTATCCAACGCCAATCCATCGTAGCTCCAGAAATCGTTGCTTGCAGATGGCGAAAAAGTCGGCAGGCGTGTAAACATTGGTGCCAGAGGAGGGGTTGCGCCATTCGTTTGCTGGGTCATTTCTGAACCGTTCCTTGGTTGCGTTGAGTTCCTGCTCCGGTTCGTCGTGTTGGCCGTTGACATCGCCCCAGTAGATGAACCCATCGCTCGTGTCAATAACGACATAGTACCCGCCTAGGCCTTGACTCATGGCAATGCAGACAGCTTCGGGCGTAGTAGAAGGGTGCAGAGCTTGGCAACCTTCTTGGAGGATCTTGGCTTGGGTGTATTCGTGTCGATAGTCTACAATACTGGTGTTGTTCATGATGTTGGGTGTCATGTCAATCTGTTGATACGACAAGTCATATTCTGGGTAGGGTAGATGGCGGATCAGGTTGGCAGCTGCTTCGTTTTTCTCTAGCGTGGCCAAGATATTGTCGGTGATGTTTGGCCATCCTCCAGACGGTGCTTGCTGAACAGGGAGATCCCAGTATGTACGACTGCAGAACTCGTAAAAGTCTGTCAACAGACTGATAAACTCATCTTGGTTGAATGCCATGATGGAAGTGTGGGATGGTCTTTGGTGTGGAAGAGGACAAGATGCGGTCAAGGAGGAAAAATTGAGTAGATGGAGGTTTGTTGATTGGACAATGGTCAGTTTTTCAATATGGCTAGCTCCAGTCGGTTTATGAAATTTCTTAGGGCTGTAATAGAGACAGGGAACTAGATTTGGTCCCACAGGAAGGGTCCATCCCGTTAGCTCGACTACTGCGTAGATGAACAACATATCGAGTTGGACGAGGAATGAAGGCTACTCCTAAGTAGCAGAGGAGCAATGCTACCATATTCAAGGAGTCGATACTGAGTATTCTGTTGAATTCAAGGTTTATCTTGTTTCATCTGTCTATTCTTGAACCACGAATTCACAGAGCTCTTCCATCAGTACAATAGGCATAGTTCTGCAACACATTCGTCGGTGCTGAACCACAACTTGCTCTTAATAGCAGCACTTCGTTTGTAAACATTACTCAGAAGAATGATGGTATAATTCATGATCCACGGCGTACATTTGTTGAGAGCCAACCGGCAGATAATCGAATTGAAGTGCTGTATTCCGAGTGAACTGACCCATTTCCTATCCCATACAGAACTGATCTGCAAAGCATGATACTGTACTAAGAATAGATACGAAAGCATTGGTTCAAGAATTGGTCGAAGAATTTGGTCACATGTTATTGCTACACTGGCTCTTCCCGTGACGGCCTCGAGACAATCAACATGCAACTACATCCTGCAGTTTCCACTCTCCGTCCGTTTATGCGCTGATGATTTGTAGATGGTTCCCCTGGCCGCATTTCGGTCCCCATTACGCGCTGTTGTATTAGTGGTTCAGTGTATCTTGGAACCAACACATGTGGGAAACGTGCAGGGATCAACCAACACTGTTCAACAAGTGCCGTGCCGTGCTGTATTCATACTTAAGGTAAGTTAGTCGTTTCATTCTGCCGATCCGAATGTTTTCCTCTTCATTCCGTAATCTCTCTTATCATATCAGACCATCCAACCTTTGTTCTTCTGTCTATCCATCAGTTTCATCACCATGCCAGACGATGCAGATTTCCCTATCCCTTTACACGAGCTCGATGCCAATGATGTAGATTCTACCTCGAGTGGTCCCTGTTATACACCTGGAACAAGCTTAGCTTCCGTTGTTGATTCCCCTTGTCCAGCCCGAACCAGCCGAGGTAACAACATATTCGATCGAGCTCGCATCGAGAAGACTGAACATCTGACACTAGAACAGTTGACCAGCCCGACCCAAACGATGTCTTTTCCATGTCAGAGCTTGCCGCGGCAATTGACAACAATGCACCCAGCCCTTTCAACCCCGAAGTCTCTATTTCCCCAGAAACAACACGGTCTCAGTCCGGTACCCCGAGACCGAAACGTCAGGGACGCCGTCCAATTGCCAATTCAGACAAACTCCCCCACGATATCCTTGACGAGGAACCCCCAGACGATTCGTTCCATTCGCCTCAGTTTCAAAACGCTTTCAGGCACGCCAATGTGTACATGTCTCGTGTCAAAGCCGTATTGGAAAGCTCCTCTATTCATTCCAATGCAAACTCGACATTGCACAAACTACACAAACAGGCAGAAGCTCTTGCAGAATTTGAGTATCCTTCAAGCCGCACCGTGGGTATAATGGGCGATTCAGGTGTTGGTACGTGTGTCAAATTCTCCAGATATATAATATTGATAAGTTTCAGGTAAATCCAGCTTACTCAATGCCCTTCTTGACACCGAGAGACTTATTCCAGAGGTTTGTGATTGTCTCCGACAAGAGGCTCTATTTGCTAACAGACATCAGGACGACAACGGAGAGGTGTGTACCCGCGTCGTGACCGAATATCACTATCACGACTGCGATACTTTTGAAATTCAAGTTTATTTTCTCTCAAGGGATGAGATCAGAGAGCAGTGCACAAAGCTACTCCAGGATTACCGGGACTTCCATTTACATGGTATCAGGATGGAACACAATGAGCGTCTGGATCCGAGTGAAAGCGCTCAAGTTGCGAGAGAAACCCTCCAGGCCATGTTTGGGGGGCGACTCACAGATGATAAATTTCTCGTTGGCCCTGATGAAGCCCAAATTCTCAATACACTCACCCAGTGGGCTGACGATGCAATGCCTTCCCCTTTCATCGCTTTTCAACCAGAGTTATCAGAACTGGCCTGCTTTGCACAGTTGATGGAACTAAATTCTGATTTTGAATCAAGGAACAAGTCATCAGTATGGCCCTTTGTTCGCAAAATCGAGCAAGACAAATTCTTTTACCCTGTTCAACTCTGATTTAGCTGACTTTCTGCAGAGTTTTCCTAAAAGCTCACATTCTCAGCCGGGGACTTGTCCTTACTGAGCTTCCAGGTACGTTGTCTGCCTTTGCAATACGGTGAGGGTGTTAACGATAGCTATAGGTCTTCGCGGCTGCAGCCCTGCTTATCAGTTTATTATCGAACGTGATCTACTGGAATGCGATCGGATATTTGCCATGTGCAATATTAGACAAGCAGTAACTGATCAGACCCTAGATTATGTGTTTGACTTGGCAAGGAAAGCTCAACTTTCAAATGTTGATGTTATCTGCACTCATGCCGACGTACGTATAATTGTTCACGAAATAGTGTTAGTTACTAATTTCAAGCAGGATCTTGAGGCTGAAGAGGCTATGAACAGTTGGGGGCCAAAAGGCCAGGATATTATCAAGGGGATGTTGCAGGAGATTGCCGCAGACGAGAGAGCCAGGAAAGAGATCGAAGATGAGTTAGACGGGTACAACGACGATGATGATGTCTCAGATGATGAGGTAGCCTACAAGAGTAGCTTGTACTTGAAGTGGGATAAGATCAGGTATGTGCTACAACCGTCGTACAGCCAGACCACCTGACTAACAATGCTCAGAACTCGGAGACGTAACCGCGAGTTCAAGTAACTCTGCCAGTCCTTTGAGATAGAAGTTTGAGGCGCTAACGATGTTAGGCTTAAAGAGTATGTCATCACGACTCGTAACGAGTTTGTGTCTGCTGGACTCAAAGCCAAGTATTGCGAACGTGTTACCGATGACATCAATGTCTTTTTTGTCGGTATCAAAGACTATTGGGATCATCGAAACAAGCCAAAGAAGGGTTCGCTCCCCTTCCTCAACCTGAGCGGTATCCCACAAGTCCGGAAGCACTGCATCTCTATCGTTTCTGAATCCCAGCATCTCATTGCTCGACGTTACATGGACGATGAGATCCCAGCTTTTCTAGACTCGGTCAGCCTTTGGGTGCAGGCAGGTTCACGACCACGTACGGAACAACAACGGACAGCTATACTAGAGTGCTTGAGCGCCGAGGAGAAGCAATTGAAGAAGGTGAGTATAGTGATAAGAAGTATGCAGTAAGCTAATAATCAAGTAGGCTCTCATAGAAAAATCCAGCGTTGTCAACCGTGCTGCAGAGCGTGTAAAAGAGGACTTTGATGAACAAGTGTACAGCAGTAAGCGATGCCAACGTCAACTCGGAGATGGAACAGTCTAACGTTACCAAGAGAGACAAATCGCTTCCTGGAGTCGAGCGGCAAGTAGTGCCGCAAATGAATGGTCAGGGGTGAGTCGCACAACGTTTCTATAGGTCAGTGGTTGTAGCTAACATGACGCAGTGGCATTGGTGTGAGTGTATCACCTCCTAGAGATGGAGGCGTAACTAACCGTGCAGTATCATACATAGCCTTTTGTCAAAACTACGGCAGACATCGCATGCCTGGAGTTGGTCGTCGTGACTGGAACCAGGAGGTTATTGAGGACATGGCCAGAGACTTGACTGATCCTTGGCGGGAGTTTGAGGAATGTGTCGAATTTCAACCGTTCGAGATATATCCAATCATGTGGGATCCTATCTCGATTTGTGGGCTCGGTAGGATGCCTTCAGCATATATGATCCGCAGATATTAATGCCTGGTAGAGAACGAACTAGGGGGGGATGATGAACCTGTCGAGGCACTGGATTCTGGAATAAGAAGACGACAGCAGCTGTTCGAAAATTCAGTTGATCAGGCCCACGCCCAACTCGAAAAGGATTCGAAGTAAGTCGTGACTTATTGAGCAAGACCTGGACTGACATCACAGGTTATCATTCATTGATGCCACGTCCAGTATAAGGACGTCCTTCATTGGGAAAACTTTGGAACCAGTATACAGAAAATGCAACCGCGAAAAAGGTAGGTCTCGATATTGTGCACCCGCAGCTTATCTTAATTCGCTAAATTTGTCCAGGGTTTGGAAGCATTGATAGGAGAATAGCAATTGTGAAGGCTACGATCGGGAAGAAGGATCTCTTTACCCAGCTAATGGAGGACTTTCGGAATGACGTCGGCACAAACGCTGGAGTTTACCAGAGAGAAATTCTAAACGCTAGAAATAAGTATTTCAAGTCTATCCGTGAGATTTTCGATCTCGTTCGGAGCGAGAATGTCGCCAAGGAGAGCGAGCAGGACCCCGAGTTCCGAAGACGTGTGGAGATGATGATGAGGGAGGGAAAGGAAATGATGGAGACGATTCATAAGGTGACAGGGGGTTGAGGTCTAGATCCTATTATAAATGGAGGATGAACTTTTGTCCGCGTCTACCCGTAGTTGATTCTGAAACTGCTAGGTTCTTAGCGATACCCAATCTTGCGGGTAAAACTGAAGCAATTTTCTACTTGTTTGAGATTTCATCAACTTTGCCACTTATCCTCTGTCTCAGAACCAACAATGTCTCATGGAAAGCCTAAAATACCGGCGCCTCAGGATGACGATCCGACTTCACCTCTGTTAAGACAACATCATAATCCAGATCCAGAGGCGGGACATGAGTCAAGTTCGTCAGACACGGACACGGAGGAGGAAGTCGGGGATGAAACGGTCTGGGATAAGGTAAAAGGGGTTTACTCTGCCAACATTGGCTTGTTCTTCGTTTTCATGGCGCAGTTCTTTGGATCAATTGTAAGTTTTGCGGCAGTACTTACCTACCCTCCTTTTCTGTGTAGACTAACAAATTAGATGTCCACGACAACTCGGCTCTTAGAAACTGGTTTCGAGACAAAATACCATGCTCTACAAATTGTATTCGTCCGCATGTTTGCCACAGCTATTATTGGTTCTCTCTACATGTGGTATAAAAAAGTACCAGGCTTCCCCCTTGGTCCTCGGAATGTTAGAGGGCTACTGGTTCTTCGAGGATTTGCTGGGTCTGTTGGCTTATTCGGCTTGTATTGTGAGTTACACCTGCGATGGAAAAAGTCAGTTCTAACGTGTTAGATTCATTGTCATATCTTGACATTTCAGAGGCAACTGTCATTACGTTCCTCGTCCCTACGTTGACTGCCTTTATCTCATGGGTTGCTCTTCGCGTTAGTAGTCCATGTTGCGTCAATCAGCTCAATTCACTCACATTTATTCAGGAACCCTTCACAATCAGAGAAGCTGCAGCTGGTCTGCTCGCGTTCACTGGAGTTCTTTTCGTCGCTCGTCCAGCATTCTTATTCCCAGGCAGAGATCCATTAGGGGCGACGAGTCGTGACACTATATCGGATGTCGATATCGATGGAGGTATTCTTCCTCCCGTCAAGGCAACCCCAGCTGAGCGTGCTATTGCAATTGCATGTTCCGTCTTTGGCGCATTTGCAGCTGCAACAGCATACTCTACCATCCGCATCATCGGGAAGCGAGCACATTCCCTCGTGAGCGTCAACTACTTCGCCGTACTGGCTACCGTGAGCTCCTTTCTTATTATCATGATCCATCCGAGCCTTCAATTCGAGATTCCCAAATCTGCTGTGGAATGGTAAGTCATCTTTCACCAGTAAACAATCCGCGACTAATCTTTTAGGGCTCTCCTCGTCTCTATCGGCATTTCAGGTTTTCTACTTCAGCTCCTCCTCACGGAAGGCCTTCAAAGAGAAAAGGCTGGCCGAGCAACAAATCTCATTGTGAGTCTTCCAGGACCTGAATGTGCGCAGTTACTTATTTAGCCACAGTACACTCAAATGGTGTTCGCCCTTATCATCGAGCGTATTGTCTGGGGTACTACGCCACCCCTTACCAGCCTGATCGGAAGCGCTCTGATTATTGCCTCGGCTATCTGGATCAGTCTACAGAAAGGCCGTCAATGAAACGAGTTCAACAATGTGAACGGGCCTCTGAGCATAGACGAAATCTAACCGTAGGAGCGGATCGTACATACCACATCGCCTCACGCAACACACATCGCCATGTGTTTTATATAATTCCTAGTTTATTATTCATACCCAATTATCTCATTTGTTTGCTAGACTGGACAAATTCAACCCCTTAATCTTCTTTTTTACAACATTGATTCGCGGCTCCAAATACTGCTGTAACGTGCATTGATGCACGTCCATCCTTGACGACTTGCGGGTTGGCACATAGAGTGCTGCTCCGTTGAAACCGCATACCACTGAGATGGTTGGTGACAGACTCATACCTGTGAAAGGCCTGACTGGTCGAGGAGCGAATATTTCATTTGACGACATGTTTTGAACCAGCGCCCCGAGTAGCATGGAGCTACATCCTGCAGTAGAGCAGGCTGGGTCGAGGGAAAGTCGTTTTACCAATTTGAACAGCTGGTGGATCAAGTCGTCCAGCAACTCCTCCCGTTTCTCACCAATTTTGGCTGCAACCAAGTAAGCGCATATTCCAGAAATGCACACAGGGGGCATACCAATGATGTTTGGGTGAATAGGCAAACCGAATGTCGGTATTTCATGTGTTGCGTGACAAATGGCAGTCCGTGTGGCAAGGGTGAAGTAGTCCGGATCATCGAAATTGCACGATATAATGATCCATCTCATCAGGTCCTCGCACATTGTGGTTGGAACAGGATAGTGGGTTTTCAAATCTCTGATCCAGACCTTTGCTGCGAACGAGAGGGCTTGATGGCATTGAAGATCGTCCACGATGGCTGCAATGTGAGCCATCATGCTCAGTGTGATGTTATCTGGCAGGAGATGGCTCTTGAGATGGATGGCCTGCAAGACTATACTGAATGCTTCTTGGTTGAATATGGGTTCAAAAGTCCAATGATAGAGACCGTCGTTTTCGGATCGTTGTGATTCTTTGTAGTTGCCGTTGTAAACTGCCCTCGCTCGTGGTGACACAGCCGCTAACTGCCTCATGGATACTTTGAAATGGAGAGTCAGCTTATCATCATCACAACCAGCACCATCATCATTGATTTCCTGCTGTTGGTCTTGATCAGGGTTTGTCTGATCGCCACCATCTGCAGTTGAGTTGGTGATGGATTGGGATGCTACATGATGGCTAGTTTGCGAACCAAGGGGGTAATGGATGATGATCAAGGTATCCCCTTCTGGGTCAATCGTTTCAAGTTTCACAGCCATTTAGTGAGTCAATGTTGGAAAGGATGAAGTGCAGCAACGCTGGTTGATTTGGTATCAGCTTGGTTCTACTCATTCTCGTGATCAGTTTATGCTTGGAGGAGCTATAACAGGCAGCTTGTCACTGAGAATTACATTACACTGGATGTCGTATCACGTGCCCTGTGTCCTGTCCATCACTTGGCCTTATCAACGAGAAGCATTTTCCGAGAGGGCTATGTTTCAGTCCCAGTGGAGTGATTAGCGAAACCATGATAAGTTGCTTTGCACATCGCAGATATTTGAGTTAGTAATAACAGCTTGTGAAGGATAACACTGATAATCTGACTGAAGGTTTTACCGACTTGATGATGATGACCTCCAATGAACGAATTCTGAAGGCGGAACCAGCTACATAAACTGGGACGGTGACTACATTGGCAATCGCACCAGCAGCAAACTTTTCATGTTTACACAATAATATCGTCAATTTTTTATTCACATATCCAGTATATAGAAGCGCTGGCTGAAAGTCATCTCTTAGTTTATCTGCATCATCTAGTCCATGTATCAAGCTCCATCTACACTCAGCTTCAATCCTTCAATCAAAGTTTCGGTATATGCTATTTCACATTCCAACAGATCCCTCAGAGAACAGTTATGCTCTACCAAAGCCTCAAGCTCCTCCTCCTCCTCCTCGAAAATTTCTTCTCTTCCAAATGACAAATACTTCTTCTTCCTTTTCATCCTCCACACGTTGCGGGTGGGTTTTTTCCCTGGCATATCCATAGAGTCACAGTGAGTAGGAACCAAGCCTCGTACATATACCGGCGGCGACTCAAAGCTGCGGATGATTTGAAGGTTGAACGCTAAGTTCATACCCTGGAATGGTCTCTCTCTTTGTGGGAGGTAAAGGCGATATGTCGCCAAATTCTGAATCAATGACCCCAATAGTGTAGCACTGCAACTAGGTACGGTACACTGTGGTTCAGAGGCTAGTTGATGGACATTGCTGTACAATCGACAGAGCAGGTCGTCCAACAAATCCTGTCTCCATGTCTCAATCATGTCTTGTAATGGGTTATAAGTATCAATCAAGAAAAATGATGGGAGGGCTCACCTGTTATGCCAGGATGAATTGGTAGTCCATATGTCACTAAGCTACCCTCGCTTCTCAATATTGCCGTTCGTGTAGCCTTCTGAAAAATCTCTGCGTCATGAAAGACTGAAGAAACCAGAATCCATTTCATGAGATCCTCGCATAGTGTGCCTGGGATTGTCGGGCCCAGTCGATCAATCCAGGCTGCTGCGATGAAGGACACGGCATCGTGGCACTGTAAGTCGTCTACAATCGCTGCGATATGAGCCAGCATGTCGAGTGTGACGGTTCGCGGCAGGTCTTGCATTTTGAGGTGTATGATCTGCATGACTAATTTGAAGGCGTCTTGGACGAAAAGAGACTCAAATCTCCAATGGTAGAGGCCGTCAGTTTCGGAAGGTTGAGATTCCCGGAAATTCCCATTGAAGACTACTTTGGCTCGTGGTGATGCAGATTTCAAGTGTGCCATAGAGACCTTGAGATGTAATGCTGGGGGAGTATCATCATCGATGATGTCTGTGTCCGGGGATTCAACCTTGTGATCATTTTCGACATCACCTTCAGGCTTGGGAGGGGGTGGAATAATAATTAGCGTGTCCCCTTCGGGGTCAATGTCATGAACCACAATGGCCATTTTGTCACTACTGAATTGGTAGTATGAAGGAAAAGGGTACATGAGAGTAGGTCAGCAGCCTGGTTAAATACCAGAGGATCTGCCCCCGCAAGGCATAGTTACTCCCCTGTCATGACATCTAAGGCAACCGGCAGCAGATATGCATGATTGAGTTACTTGTCCTAGCCAACATGCACATAGCCGCCCAGAACGTTTGGGTGATTGTTGTGCGCTAACTATCTTGTGGACATTATTGGCTTACGGCTAGATTGTTGTTGGTTGTTTGCTGATAACTACAAGCAAACCTGGCTCAAGTTTAAGTTACCGCTGCAATCCAGAGTGCTTCACATGGCTCTGCTATTGGATTTCACTCATTGGGTGGAAACTGTACTTGAATGAATGAGGGTTATGTAAATCCAGGTGCTGCTGTAAACTGGTGACTACTGGCAGTGAATGGATGGAAATTCGAATCGTTGTATTGATCATTGCTGCATGCCAACACATATTACTGACTTTCTTGTTCCCTGTTTGTTATTGCTATCCATGCAAAGTGATATCAATGGATTTGTTCCAGTGCTTCTGTTACTGTACTGAGCACTTATTACTTCCTCTCCTTCTCCTAGTTGATGATTTACCCTACACTGCTTCGTCAAGTCTGCTGACTAACCACTTCTGCGTCATCAGGATCGTCATCCTTGATTGGCCAAGATCGCCCATCATCCCTTAAACAACCCGAATCTCGTCATGAAACCACCTCAACTCTGTCAACTTCATCAGCAGATACCATCCGACACTCGTTGTTCACTCTCAATGAAATAGCACACTCGGAGTTCACTCTACAAAATGTCGGCATCACAGCAAGACGGCCGTCCACACTCCCCATCTCGAGACGCGTCTGATCAATTCCCCCTTCTGGAGCTTGTTGACGATGAAGGAAATGTCACCAATCACGATGAGAGAGAAGGCAGACCTGCAAACAGAAAGGGCGACAAACATGACGGAGCTGCGGCAGAATTAATGAGAAGACTTGGGGTCTCACCAGAGCGCCGCATCAAGGTCACGCCAGAGGATGACGCTCGTGTCTTGAAGCGTATTGATCTCTATGTCCTGCCACTGATGCTGGCAGTCTATTTCTTGCAAGGTAATGATTACTTACTAATCTATCTGGCAATATTTGATTGACATAACCAGGCCTCGACAAAGCAACAATTGCCTATGCCTCAGTTTTTGGTCTCATCGAAGACACAGGCCTCCAAGGTGACCAATACTCGTGGCTCGGTTCCATCGTCTATGTCGCCCAGCTCATCGCGCAGTTCCCCCTCGCATGGCTACTTGTCAAACTGCCCATCGGCAAATTCACCAGCTGTATGGTCACCCTCTGGGGTCTCACTCTTGCCCTTATGGCTGCGGCACATACATTTGAGAGTCTACTTCTGGCGCGATTCTGGCTGGGTGCCTTCGAGGCAAGCATTGCTCCGAGCTTCATTGCCATCACGCAGATGTTTTGGCGGAGGAGAGAACAGCCTCTTCGTATGTCGTATTGGTATGCAATGAATGGGTTTACCAATGTGGTATGTTCTCCTCAGATTCACCGTCGATATGGCTTGATTTGACTGATATGCATAGTTTGGGAGCTTGATCACATGGTGGCTTGCACAGCTACCCTTGGGATTGAAGCCATATCAAGTAAGTTCATGCAATTGTCCGTTGACCGGTCTTGGTTGACATTATAGACCATCTTTGTCTTCTTCGGCGTTATTACTGTCTGCTTTTCAACCATCCTCTTCTCCTACATGCCCGACTCTCCCGCCGAAGCCAAGTTCCTTACCAAGCACGACAAGCTCATTGCCATTGAACGACTGAGGATGAATCAAACTGGCGTCATGTCTCGAGAATGGCGATGGGATCACCTCTGGGAGATGGTCAGAGATCCTAAGACATACCTCTGGTTTGCTCTCATTTTTAGCATCTCGTACGTTTGTTTGGTGTTTTACTCGACCACCGTATCCGTACTGACTCAATTCAGCGTCCCCTCAGGTGGCCTGGGTTCGTTTGGCCCCCTTCTCATCAAATCTTTCGGCTTCGACTCATCTCACGCTATTCTATTCAATGCCCCCTTTGGCATTGTTCAACTGATCTCCACTGTCGGCGGCTCATATGTCGCGACAAAGTACCATAAGAAAGGACCCGTCATTGCTTTTTTGGCCCTGTTTCCTATCACAGGCTGCATGATTATGCTGGCCACTCCACGGACGCCCGAGAGCCGAGTATCACTACTGTGTGGCTACTACATGATTTCAGTCTTTCCAGGCATAGGTACGATGTCCCCTCTATATCTCCCATCACTAACCTGACCCGTTAGTCCCTCTCATATACTCATGGTCATCATCCAACACTGCCGGCGACACCAAAGGCAAGTGTACATCCTCCGCCCTGTTTGTCGGCCAATCTCTCGGAAACATCATTGGCCCCTTGCTCTACAAACCATCCGAAGCCCCAGAATACTTCCGAGGATTATACTGGAACTTGTTGTTGTTCTGCTCCATTGTTGTCCTCGTTGGTATCACAAGCACATACCTTGCCTTCCTCAATCGAGATCACAGCCGCCGCCGAGTTTTGGCTGGAAAAGACGCCGTCATTGTGGACTACAGTCTCTATTCACCGGAGGAGGCGGAGCGACTGCGAAGGATGAAGAATACAGATGGACAACAGGTTGAGAACGCGAGAGATGGAGCTGGTGTTGGCGCATCTGCATTTGACGACATGACGGATCTGATGAATGACGAGTTCATCTTTGTATTTTGACCTTGCTGGACTTGTCGTTGCCAGACGCTACAATACCTATCTGGTGCATCAATCCAACATCTCGGCATTGTCTCCGAGAATGAGAACCGGCAGTTGATCTAGCTCCGGATTCCTTGCTGAATCACACCTATAAAACAACAACCCCCAAAGTCTAACGACCGTTGTGCATGCAACATCCCACGTAGAGGCCACAAAATGCGGGGGAACAAGCAATGCATACTTGGCGCTGACGACAAGCTTAGTAAATCCCCCAGGTTATTCTGCCACAGAACAGCTCTTGTCCAAGCGATGCCATTGACAGCATGAAGCTACGGCTGCCACGGAAATTCATATCCTGATTTGATTGACCCAATCAGGTTTGTTCTGCAGTAGCATGTGCACCTCATGTGATGATCGACATCGGTGATACTTGACCCGAGGACTCACTACCGATTCGAGCGGGGTACTGAATTGAACAGGATATATAGACAACATGGCATTGTCAACATTGGCATGTTGCAAAAATTAACAATTCAATCCGTCGCCAAAATGTCTTCGCAAAAACGTTATGTCATCGTCGGCATGGGGGTTCGCTCCGCCATGTACTATCAGGCCATCGTCCAAGACTTCAAGGACGCAGCTGTGTTAGTCGGTATTTGCGACACGAACCAGACCCGAATGGACGCTGCGAACGACCACATTGTCGAGCTCGGAGGCCAGAAGGTGCCGACATACAAGGACAAGGACTTTGACAAGATGGTTCAAGAACAGAAGGCTGATGTTGTCATTGTCACCACGATTGACCTTTTCCATCACCATTATTGCATTCGAGCTATGGAATTGGGCTGTGATGCCATTACAGAGAAGCCCATGACCATCGATGAGGAGAAGCTGCAGGCCATGATCGATGCAGAGAAGAGGACTGGGAAACAAGTCCGCGTTCTGTTCAATTACCGCTATGCCCCTCATCATACCAAGATCCGCGAACTGATCGACTCGGGGGTCATCGGAGAGATTTCAACAGTGCATATGGACTGGGTTCTTGACTGTGCTCATGGCGCAGACTTCATGCGTCGTTGGCACAGACATAAGGAGACCAGTGGTGGTATCCAGATGCACAAGTCCATCCACCACTTTGACCTGGTCCATTTCTGGCTCAACACCGAACCCGTTCTCGTCTATTGTCTCGGTGATTTGTGGTTCTATGGCAAAGAAAATGCTGAGAGGCGCGGAGAGAAGAATCTTGGAGAAAGATACCACAACAACGAAGATGCTAAGAATGATCCATTCGCTTTCAGGCTGGAAGATAGTGAACGGATGAAGAAACTGTATCTAGATGCTGAACACGAAGACGGCTACATCCGAGACCGAAACTGTTTCGGAGAAGGCATTACCATCGAGGATAATCTGTCCATGATTATCAAATACAAGAACCGCGCCGTCATGACATACAACACCTACGCCTACGCTCCCTGGGAGGGCTACCGCTGTGTGTTCAACGGAACCAAAGGCCGTCTCGAGATCAACGTTGTGGAATGCGAATACAACCCCATCGGAGACCCTATCAAGAAGGTATCCGATGAAGACGACCGATACATCCAGGGCGGTGTCGAGCAGACAAAGATTGTAGTGTACCCCCTGTTTGATAAGCCGTATGTAGTGGATGTTGTCAAGTCGGAGGGTGGTCATGGAGGAGGAGACCCCGTGTTGTTGAGGGACGTCTTGTTGGGAAACCAAGAGGATGAGTTCAAGAGGGCGGCGTATATCAGGGATGGAGGAAATGCGGTGTTGGTGGGTGTCGGGGCGAATCATTCGATGAGGACGGGGTTGCCGATCAAGGTGCAGGAGTTGGTGAAGTATTGACGAGCCACTTGAATAAAAGATGAACTCGGATAGTATTACAGTCGGTGTATCAGATGGTATGCTGATGTCTGATGGCCGATGATAGAACCAGTCACATACACGTCAAACACAGACAGCAGTTGGACCTTTACTATTACACTGATATTGAAGCTTACGTCTTGACTATGACTGACTCTTTGGTAGAATAGCATCCTTAGGCGGCTTATTCTTCTTCTTAAACTCATCACACATCTGCTCCATCGTAACCCACTCGACGCCCTCATGTTTGTTGATATACTCAATCAACCTACCAAGTTAGCAGTGCACTTCTTGTCGGCCTTGGAGTCATCTCACCTCTCATGCATAAGCAGCACATGTGGTCGTCCAGAAACATCGGGGTGACACGTAATAGGGAAAACGCAGATCTCGTCTGGGTCATCAGCGTATTCGCGGTAGAAGTAGTCGAAGTGGTCTCTCCATAGATCTTCGGTGTCGCGGGCGTTGACGTAGCCGTGACTGTTTGGGCTGTCTTTGATGAACATCATAGGGGGGAGACTATTGAGTTAGCACTTTTTCTTAACACAGTTCATGGTCGAAGTAAAAAAGGGAACATACTAGACGATGTTAGCAACATTTCATCGATAGGACATTTCTGGACATACCTCATCCAAATACCAATTCGCAGGAATCTCAACAAGTCCTGTCTCTTGTCCCTTGACCAGTGGTTTCATCCACGTCTCAGCCTTTTGCTTATAATCAATATTCGTCCAGCTATCACCCGTCCTCAGCCAATACATGTGACAATCACTGTGTGACATGGAGTGATCATATTCGATACCATAGCTCAGCATCAACTCGACGCCTTCTTTGCTTGACTCCCACCATGGGGCTACACTTCCCCGGGGGGTCTTGCCACAGAATTCTGTGAGCATCTTGTGGGTTTTGTCAAGAACGTCTCGTTGTTGTTCGAGAGTCATGTCAGAGGGGTTTTCATGAGAGTAGCCTGGTTTCATTTAGTACGAGTATGAGTGGCCCTGGAAGGGGAAACATACCGTGGAGACCAATCTCGTGGCCGGCATCACGAACCATGGCGCATTCTTCAGGGAACGTCTCGAGACTGTGTCCCGGGATGAACCAGGTTGCTTTGATATTGTACTTCTCAAACATCTTGAGCATTCGACGGATACCATAGGTTCCTGCGAAGAGACCACGAGAGATGTCGTTGGGGGAGTCCTGGCCACCATAGGAGCCCAGCCAGCCAGCGACGGCATCAACGTCGACTCCGTAGGAGCAAAGGATTCTTTTGGGCATTGCGATTTGATGAGTGAAACAAGGAGATGTGAGTATCAAAGTTGAAAGAATGGATGCAGATAAAGATGTAGGTCTACAAGATGATATGCTTGTAGCCTCTGTCAAGAATGATGTGTACTATTCCACAAGAACAAGAATCAATCAATCAATCATAGGACAAGCGGAAGTGTCAGATGATATCAACAACCTCCATCTCGAATCATCAATTCCTTTATCATCACATCCGTCCGCCATGTCAACCTCAGACACTTCACGAGGGGTAAACCCCACGGATCCTTCAAATCCCTATCATGGAGTTACCCCATGGAGATAACCATCCCATCCCCTCCTATCTCGCGCTAGCCTCCAACAACCAGGGATTCTAGACTCCCACGTTTTCTTCACCCTTACCCCAACTCGTTATCATTTGATTGTTTCATCCACTGAGGATCTTTCCCCAGAAACGGAACCTTTCTTTTTACCCCAGACCCAAAGATAACGTTCGGGATTTATGTGTGGATGTGTGTGTGTGTGTGTGATACTTGAATAGTTTATGGGGTGGTTGATGTTAAATTTGCCATGATCAAAGAAACGTTGCAAGGTACATCATCACGTCAAGTCGAACGGTCGTAAGGGACATACATAATAAGCCAGTTGGATCCTGTTTACCCTTCACTCCAATCTCACAACATCATCACATCATCAAACAAGTTAAGAGACAAGTCGCCACCAATGTCTTCGGAAAAAATCAGTTCTTCAGACCACGAGGCGGGCAATGCTGAAAAGTCATCGCCCGGCATGTTCAACAGCGGAAGCGTTGAACTTGGTCGTAACGAGGGCATCGACGACGGTGAAGTCTTCAAGCAGGGCGATGGTGTTGTTGACTTCCGAACTGTTGGCTGGATCCAAGCCTCAGTCATTTTCCTCAAGGGTAAATCCTCCCTCCTTCTCCTCACCCCACCCCTCGACGTTTTGCTAAATTCTTCTAGTCATCTTTGCAACTGGTGTCTTGACCATCCCTTCAGCCATGTTCGTTCTTGGTGCCCTCCCCGGTGCTATCAACGTCATCGGATGGCAGTTTCTTAACACATACTGCGCCATTATCCAGGGCAACTTTCGAAATGCCCATGCTGGATGTCACTCCATTGCAGATATGGCCAATGTTGTCGGTGGTACATGGCTCAAGGAGGTTGTTGGTGTTCTCTTCCTCGTCACGTACGCCATCGTCGGTGCTTCCGGTATCTTTGGCACATCTGTCGCGCTCAATGTTCTATCTGACCATGCCATCTGCACCAACTGGTTCATGGTCGTCGCCACTGTTGCTGTTCTCCTCCTTGCCAGTGTCCGCAAGTTTGAGAAGATCGCCTGGCTCACCTGGGTTGGTTTCTTGTCCGTCTACATTGCTGTCTTCATTGTCGTGTAAGTTCGTACCTATCCTGATGTCGTTACCTTGCTAACAAACCAGTGTCGGTGTCACAACCCTCGACCGTCCCGCTGCTGCACCCCAGACGGGCGACTACGACTTTGGATATCACGTCATTGGTAACCCAACCTTTGTCACTGGAATTACCTCCGTCGCCACCATCTTCTGTTCTGGTGCCGGCACATCCGCCTTCCTGCCCGTCATTTCCGAAATGCGCAAGCCCCGCGACTATAACAAGGCTGTCTATCTTTGCATGGGCATTGTCACTGCCTCATACTTGACTTTCTCTCTGGTCGTTTACCGCTACTGCGGCCAGTGGGTTGCTTCTCCTTCTCTTGGAAGCGCTGGTGACACCATCAAGAAGGTCGCTTACGGTATCGGTCTTTCTGGTCTTCTCGTCAGTGCTTGTCTCTACGTTCATGTCGCTGCCAAGTACCTGTTTGTCCGTCTCCTCCGTCACTCTGAGCACTTCCAGAAGAACACAATCACTCACTGGGCTGTCTGGTTTGGCTGCACTACCAGCATGTCGGCTGTTTCTTTCCTCCTTGCTTCCGGTATCCCAATCTTCAACTACCTTCTTGCTCTTGCTGGTAGCTTGACATTCTCTCCTCTTGCTCTAGGCCTGCCCGGATACCTCTGGGTGTATGACCACCAGCACTACCGCACTGGTAAACTGTGGCAGGTTGTTGTCTACTATCTCAACTGGCTGATGATTGCCCTGTCCGTCTTCTTGACTATTGGTGGAACTTATGGTGTGATTCAGAATATCATTGATGCTTATGCTAATGGTCTGATTGGAGGAGCGTTCTCTTGTGCCAACAATGATCGGTAGATGGTTATTTGTATGGGACTTTAATCTGTTATGTTATTTGGGATAATTCTTGGAAGGTTAGGTGGCCTGTTAGAGTTAGAGATTGCGATAATAGCAATGCAATATCGTACATGCTCTACATTTGTCTTTCCGTCTGTCTTTCCCCAATCGTGGATATACGCTGTTCAACATAGTAACTTGTTGCTAGGGGGTAAGATCAACAGCAAATATCTACATTTCAAGTTCCACGATTAGACATTATCTAACATGTAAACTTCATGCTTTACTTGACCCCAGGAGTCCCTTTCTCGTGGAGTGCCCTTAGCTGTGTGAATCGTTATGAGTCTAGGACTTCAGGATCGATATTTCACATACAATTTCATGATATCTATAGGCAATGTCTCAATCTAAAAGTATTTATCAACAAAGCATGGCTTCGTAACAAGATACAATATCGCTTTACTATTTAGTTGATAACATATCCACCATCTACCATCATAGCCGACCCTTGAACAAAACTAGCCTTGCTACTAGCCAAGAATAAGACACAATCTGCCACCTCTTGCGCAGTTCCCATACGCTCCATTGGTGCAATATTGATGGCAGAGTTCAACACGTCGGCGTTGGGCTGTGTCATGGGTGTATCAATGAGACCGGGACACACGGCATTGACACGGATAAGATCTTTTGAGTACTATAATTGGTTAGCGATAGTCTCGTTGCGTTTGCGTGTCCGTCTACCACTTACATCGATGGCATCGCATCTGGTCATGCTGATTACTGCTGATTTACTACCACAATAGGCCGCTATCGATCATCAGCTTGGTCCTGGGACTAGGTATCACGATGAACTTACGCGCTGCTGGACGACCAACGATACCCAGTTGACTTGCTACATTGACAATACTGCCTCTGTTCCCTTGTCTCCCATCGTGAGTCGGTAGAGGATCTTGCTTCAACATTTGTCGAATGGCTGCACGGGATGAAAGCCAGCATCCGCGATAGTTGATATTTGTGATGCGATCAAACTCCTCAACGGTGGATTCATGTGATCTCTTGTTATTACTCAAGACACCTGGAAATAGTGTTAGTCGTCGAATAGGTAAGTGTGTGCGTGTGTGTGTGTGTGTGTGTGTGTGTTTGCTACATACCAGCACCGTTGACAACGTAATCAACCCGGCCAAACTCCTTGATCGTGGACTCATACAAATTTTCAATGTCCTTTTCTTGTGAGACATCCGTAACAATAGGCAATGCTCTACTGTCTTTCAACCCAGAAACCTCATTAATCAATTTTATGGAGTCATGGAGTCCACTTCTGTCGCGGTCTGCCAGGATGATTCTCTTGCATCCCTCACGGGCAAATGATATAGCAGTAGCACGACCAATGCCTGTGAGGTCAGTCGCAGTCCATTTGAGGTGTGCGTATTACTTACCAGAAGCGGCGCCAGTGATCAGTGCTACACCTTTGAAAAGAGACATGGTGAATAGGATTGGGTTGATGACCAACACAATGACTTGCGCACTGAAATGGTTGATTCTGCAGTCGGACGACAGATGCTCTTCAATTCAACAATCTTCAGTCAGTCTCCGCAGAGTCCATGATTGCCGACAACAATCGTTATCGACTCCTTCGACTCCATTCATCAGTGGGGTAATCATTCGATGGAACAGTTGGAATGTAGGGCTTTATCTCGCTGGGGTCTAGTTACACATCAAGGTTACACCACTAATGTCCAATGACTCAATAGCGATGGTTCATCCTTGTGGAGGCGATTCCCAGAGTGCTCCAACTGTTGGGGTAGGATGGAGCAACGACTCCAACGTCGGTCCGAAAGAAGTGCATGGACTTGGCAATAGATATCGTGCAAGATTGAATGAGGTTTTACGTCATAAGCATGAAGAAAAAGAAAGCTCACTGATAGTAACTTGAATGATTGAGAGCCATAGGGTAATTGTGGTTTGTTATCAGAAGTGACTGAACACAAGTCGATCTGCAGACTCAACATCAAGATATTTTTTTGACAGTCTGGCTTTGGAGCAGCAATTCAATCTGTAGTAGAAGAGAATCAAAATGGCATCGCATGATATCCCCTCCGAGATGAGAGCAGCTTACATCGCTGAAGTAGGTTATTCCACGACATTGTTGAACACAGCTAATTTCAATCTCAATAGTACAATAAACCATATGCTCTTGGACAACGAGCCCTCCCTCATCTTGCCGACACAGACGTCCTGGTACGCGTCCATGCAGCTGGCTTCTGCCATTCAGACCTCCAAGCACTAGAAGGCCAGTTTGCCAAACCTGCCCCCATTGGCCTCATTCCCTCTCATGAGATAGCCGGTGTAGTCGCCAAACTTGGTGACAAATATGAGGGACATCTCAGAGTCGGTGATCGAGTTGGCATGTTGAACTTCAAGCATGCTTGTGGCTCCTGTGTCGGTTGTCGCTTGACAAAACGAAAAGGCGAGAGGCTCGACCCGCGGTTCTGTGATGCACGCGAGACAGCTGGGTTTCTTCACGATGGAGGGTTTGCCGACTATGTTGCTGCTGACCCAGAGACTACTGTGAAACTCCCAGATTCGATCTCGTTTGAACAAGCTGCACCTCTGACGTGTGCTGGGGCTACGGTCTGGGGATCACTTGAAGCAGCGACATCTGGTATTGCTGCAGGTGAGACAGTTGCTATAATTGGTATAGGTGGTCTTGGATTTCTTGGAGTGCAATTCGCAAAAGCTTTGGGCTTCCGTGTCATTGCTGTTGATAGCAGAGGGGCAGGAAGACAGCTGGCCAAAGATGTAGAGAATCCCGATCTCAGACCAGATCTAGTCGTGGACTCTTCAGACACAGAGTCTGCATCCAAGATTATCTACAACTTCACTCAAGGCGAAGGAGTCGCTGCCGCTGTCGTCTGCACTCCCTCCCTCGAAGCCAACCGCTGGGCTCTCACCATCCTCAGAATCAAAGGCACTCTTGGAATACTGGGTCTTCCATCCCAACCATGGCAATTCGATTCTACGCCGCTTGTCTTCCGGGAGTTGACTATCAAAGGGAGTTATGTGGCCAGCAAGCAGTCAACGGAGAGGATGATGAAGATTGTGGAAAAGTCAGGGGTTAGGTCCTACCTGACAGTGATTCCGTTTGAGAAGATTCCCGAGATTGTGGATTTATATGAGGATGCAGCGTTTAAGGGAAGGATAGTCGTCCGTATGCATGAGTAAAATGAAGTTGTCTTATCCCAATCTTGCTTAATCGACCTCATTTCCTGACTTATGGACAAACCTCATGATTATTCTGAGACTGTTGAACAAAACATGTCTCAGACTGGTTCGGTAAGGTAGTTCTCACTGATCATCATTCGCCACTGTCATCACCATTGCCGTCTGTCTCTCCCGTTTGGGGTCATTTACGCGAATCTCTCACGTACCACAAGGGTATTGGAGTCGGTTCTGACCAACCCCCATCCTACCCCAACAACCCTGAACCTGCATTGATTCATTACCAACAACTCATTTGTAATCCCCTACAGCTGAGCCTGGACATTGACCGTATTAAACTAGCTTCTTGGTCTTTTATCAGATGCTGTAACTAAGCAGCTATCGTCCCGTCTATCTGTACGCACTAGCACCCACCATACCATACCATGTCTGTTTTTTTCAAGGAGATTCTACCGTAAGTTGTCATGATGCCATCAGAGAACTCCCGCTGACGATTTACAGTGGCAACCCCGTCCAAAAGGGCGACGTTGAAGCCCTTCTTGAACCTCTCAACCTCACCATTCGTCCCGACGAGTCGGCAGACTACCAACTCCTTCTTGCCGCAGTTCACGACTGTGCGACTCGTGTATCAAATCTCCCAGATTACCAGCCAACACCCGATCTTGAACGATTTCCTCGCCAGAACCTTCGATTAGCGAGTGATGAAGAGCAAGAATTCGGCCATGCTTGGGCGCATCGCTTTACAATCACTGGAGATGAGGCAGCGACATCAGCTTTGAAAGGCAAGCAGATCGTCTTGAAAGATTGCATTGCCGTCGCAGGCGTACCTCAATTCTTTGGAAGTGATGCTTTCCCGGCATGGACGCCCTCCACAGATGCTACAGTCGTGACAAGAGTTCTCGAAGCTGGAGCAACCATTACAGGGACAGCAACTTGCGAAAACTTTTGCAACTCAACCGCATCATTTACCAGCGCCCAGGGCATTGTCGAGAATCCACGCGAGACGGGCTACTCTGCTGGAGGCAGTACTTCAGGAGGTGCTGCTCTTGTTACTGGCAAACTGGCTGATATCGCCATTGGAACTGACCAGGGAGGAAGTATTCGTGTGCCCGCGTCATTGTGTGGATGTGTTGGGTTCAAGCCTACACACGGTCTTGTACCGTACACGGGAATCACGAGTGGTGATCAGATTGATGACCACGCTGGACCACTTGCCAGGACGGTGGACGAGGTTGCTGCATGTTTGGACGCAATTTCTGGGTACGACGGGATTGACGACCGATCACTCGGCTCTGCGTCACATGGCTCATTCGGATTCCTCGATTCCTTGCAGGAAAAGAGTCTAGAAGGTGTTCGAATTGGAGTTCTGAGAGAAGGATACGATAACGATCTCACACAATCTGGAGTTCAACGTACCTTCTTCGAATCAATAGCCAGACTTGAGGCTCTCGGCGCAACGATTGAGGAGGTTTCCATCCCTTTGCACAAGGAGGGACCCGCGATATGGACGATCCAACAACGTATCTCTGGCTCAGCAGGTATCTTGGGACAAGCGAACGGTCGACGAGGTTTGTATCTGACAGAGTTTGAGAAAGCCCGTCTGCCGTGGGTGGCTTCACGCTTTGATAAGCTGTTTCCGTCAACGAAGAATACGGTCATCAATGGGTTGTATCTGCAACAGAATTTCCCAGGTTTGTATGCCAAGACGGTCAACATAGGACGACAAATCCGGGATGCATATGAAGCCAAGTTCAAGGAGTACGATGTCATCATCATGCCAACTACACCGTTCGTCGCACCGAGGCATGGATCAGGAGAGAAGGTCCTCAAGTCATTTGAGCCCACCATAGGAATGACGAACAACACGGCCATCTTCAACGTAACAGGTCATCCAGCCCTGTCACTTCCCATCGGCTGGTCAGCAGCTGTTGATGACGAGACGACGTTACTGCCTGTTGGGCTACAGATTGTAGGTGGCTTGTGGGAAGAGAAGAAGATCCTCCGTGTTGCGAAGGTGTTGGAGAGTAGTTTTAATTGGGAGGCTACAAAGGAGGTGTTTGGAGGAAAAGATAAGGCTTTGGAAGAGTTGAAGCATGTACGGGGGTCTCATCTATGATGTTATCAAGGGTATTTCATGAAATTATGGTTCAATAAATACGAATAGTGCACACATGCAATTGTCTTGACTCATGGTCTTGCGATACTTGTGATTCTCCAAATGGTCATCTTTACTCACCTTGTCTACTATAACTTCTATATGCCAGTATGGAGAGTTACAAAGAGACAGATAACATGTTACTTCTCGGTACTCTTCAGAATAAGCACCCATCCAGGTGGACTACGGTATACGGCACTGAAATGTCAAAGTAGTTCCACACTATTTGTTTTCGTACGAATATTGACATGCATTAACTAATATCTAAACTCTTTATCATCTCAACATCAAGATAAGATAGATACCCTGGACAGCAAGATATGAAGCCACTAGACCGAAAGCGACTGACCCTGGCTGGGGCGCTATCAAACTCCATGACTCGTCTCCAACGAATCATGAGCCACCCCAACTGAAGCCCATCAAACTAACCCAAGTACCCCATCCCTATGACCCCCGCCCCTCAATGACTCCAAAAC